>LR749638.1:267307-412741 GCA_902729485.2 Mus minutoides | reverse complement strand
GAATGGGGCGGCGCGGTAGTTTTCTAAATGTATAAAGTATAAGATTCCTATGGCCCACACAGAGATCACAGTTTATCAACCTCGTCAAATGGGAGGCGACAAGAACACTCAAAGGGGAGGGGCAATAACAACCTTGAACAAGGGCAGGGCGCCCCGGCTCGGAGCCCAAGCGGATTCCGGGAGCCTCACCCGGCGCCGCCCTGCTCTGCGGAGGATTTGCTGCGCTCGGCGGCTCCGCCCCTCCCCGCCCTCGCGCAGCCTCAGCCCGCAGGGCTCAGCAGGGCCTGGCGCCTCCCGGGAGTCCGGGGCGGCGACGCCCATGCTGGCCGCGGCAATGTGTACAAAGCGCACGGCTAGCCAGGCAGCTGGGTCTCTGTGGCGCAATCGGTTAGCGCGTTCGGCTGTTAACCGAAAGGTTGGTGGTTCGAGCCCACCCAGGGACGACAGCATTCCTTTTTCGGAAAAGAAAACATTTTTAGAACTGCTTTCCGCCATCCTGGAATGCTCAATCAGTTTGATGCCTTTCTAGGGCTCAAGCTACAGCAGGCCCCTGCTGCTTCCACTAATTTTCAAGAAGTACATGCAAGTGTATTTCTGGAATTTGGTCCAAGCCTGCTCAGGAGCAGCTAGCTGCTTTTGCACTGGAAACCGGCAACCGGAACCACCTAGAAACAGCACCATTCGTGTGGCTCTGATAAAAAAAAAAAAACCGATCCGCGGAACCTGCTTCCAAACAGATGAGCAAGAGATGACACTGTGGGCAGAGAGTTTGGGGACAGCAGGCCACGCTGACTTTAGCTAAGTGGCTCCCAGATTTGGGCAATGGGTTTGAATCTATCTAACTACATTATGTTTAACCTTAGACTGCTGGCAATTTTCCCCCCTCACATTTAACTTTATCAGAAATTGTATGAGTTCGTGTTTAAAAGTTTTAAAAGAGAACCAGGAGTGGCGGTGCGTGCTTTTAATCCCAGAACTCAGAGAACCAGGAGTGGCGGTGCGTGCCTTTAATCCCAGAACTCAGAAGTCAGACCGAAGGAGCTCTGTGAGTTTAAGGCTAACCATGGTGGTCCAGGACAGCCAGGGGTACATAGAGGATTCTTGTCAGAGAGGACATTTTATGTTTTTTTCATGAAAGACTTTCCATAAAGACAGGAAATCAGCTATTACAAACTTTCCTTCTGAGAGTGAAGTTGTGAAGTTAGGGTTTTGTGCCTGGGATCTCCACCTCCTCTTATAGAATATAGAGAACGGGAGTCTACAGAGTTGTTCTCAACCTGTGGGTCGCGACCCCCAACGGGGGTTACGTATTAGGAATCCTGTATTAAAGATATTCATATGGATTCATAACAGTAGCAAAATTACAGTTATGGAATAATTTCATGGTTGGCGGTCCCCACACTATGAGGAACTGTATTGAAGGGTCGCAACACTAGGAAGGGTGAGACCCACTGCCCTATGATGACGTAAACACTCCCGATCTACACTGTAAGACCTCTCACTGCTAGCCACATATGTCTTCTGAGTACTTGAAATGTGGCTAGGACTTAGGGTCACAGCTGAGTGTCAGAGTAATGCCAGGCCCTGGAGTAGCACAGGGGTGGAGACGGCACTGTGCACACATCCAGCCCCAAGCTCTATCCTAGCACTAAACAGAAACAACAGGAACAGGCCCTTACTGTGAGGTCCTAGAACTCATGGCCCAGCTACCTCAGCCTTCTGAGTGCTGGGATTATAGGTGTGCGCTGCTGTGACCAAGAAAGGCTGGATGTCAGTGAATTTAGTCAAATGCAGTTTTAGTTTTGCAACAGCATGCACGTGGAGGTCAGAGAAAACTTTTGGAAACTGGTTCTCTTCTGCATCCTTAGTTAGGGTCCCAGACACTGAACTCAGGTCTGTAGGCTCTGCAGGGAGTACCTTCACCTACTGAGCCATCTCACTGCATTAAATTTAAGCAAATTTAAGTAAATGTGAACAAGTAAATTACCAACAATTCAGGATTAGAGGATGAAGTTCAAGACTGCTATGGGTAGGGTGTTTGCGTTCCCCCACGTTCCTGTGTTGAATTCCTCACCACTGATGGTACTGGGCCCTCGTGAGGGGGAATGGCTCGCACAAGAGGCCAAGGGAACTGGTTTGTCCTTACTACCACGGGGTACGGTAGCATTAGAAGCAGATGAGACCTCACAGGGCACCAAATATGCTGGTGTTTTTGTTTGTTTGTTTGTTTGTTTTTGTTTTTCTGACACAGGCTTTCTCTGTGAGCCCTGGCTGTCTGGGAACTCGCCAGGCTACCCTGGAACTTGCATACTTCTACTAAATACCTGCTGACTTAAAAAGCCCAAAGGAGGCTGGGATGCTAGGCAGAGTAAGAAAGAATTCCCCAGAATGTTCTTAGGTTCGTGCCTTTCTGAAGTCTCTATAATGCAAGGCATGAAGATTCCACATTGCCTATTGGTATACGCCTCACAGAGAAGCAAAGAGAGAGAGTTAGGCCACATGATCATGTCCACACTGTAGGGGTTTTGTTTGTTTGTTTGTTTGTTTGTTTGTTTGTTTTGAGACAGGGTTTCTCTGTGTAACAGAGCCCTGGCTGTCCTGGGATTTGTAGACCAGCCTGGCCTCAAACTCACAGAGATCTGCTTGCCTCTGCCTTCAGAGTGCTGGGGTTAAAGGCGTGTGCCACCACACTCAGCTTACACTGTAAATCTTATCTAGCACATCTGCTATTGTTGGAATTAGGAGGGCTTCCATCTTGAAACTGAACATAGTTACCAGCGGGTACAAGCTCCCCAGAGTGGGACCTGGCTGCTGTGCCAATGATCATTTTTAGGCCTGTAGACTTCATTCCAGCACCTGAACTGAGCATACACAGCCTTGTCCTGTGTCCCTCTGTGAAAATTCCCCAGTGACTATAGGCCACTTCCAGGGTCCTTTCCCTAATATGTCCTTGCTCCCTTGACCCCATTTGCCAGAGTAACAGCTGATCAGTCTCCTTCTATGAACTGTCATACCACCCTGAAACCAGCAAACTGCTTGTCACTAGCCCTGGGAAACAAAGTCACCGAGAGCAGACATCAAAGCTTCTGTTCCACCATTGTCCATGGGACACAGGACTGTCACAGGATCAGTACGGAAGCAATCCTGCTTTGCTCAGGGTTGGGTGATGGAGACAGACACGATGACACCTGATTGGTGGTCAGCATGAGGCCCACGGGAGAATTATTTCTCGGCTGTTGAAGAGGCAATCATCAGGGCTGGACCTGCATCTTCCTGATGGATGTGGACCAAGTCTTCAAGATCAAACAGGAGGAGGAACATTTAAGACTGGAAAACTCAAGCCAAGAAAGCAGATGGGGGTAAATGCAAGAAGCACAGGGGACAAATGTCCTTCACTCAGCGTGTGACCTCTGGATGAGGCCACACCTCAGGTGAAGTTAGGAACTAACTCCCAGGAGTTCCTGCTTCAGGAACAAGAGGTAAAAGTGAGATTACTCCGTCTGGTGATTTGAATATGCTTGGCCCAGGAAATGGCAGTATTAGGAGGCACGGCCTTGTTGGAGGAAGTGTATCACTGTGGGGTTGGGCTTTGAGGCCCTCTTCCTAGCTGCTTGGAAGTCAGTATTCTCCTGGCTGTGTTTGGATAAAGATGTAGAACTCTCAGCTCCTTCTCCAGCACCATGTCTGCCTAGATACTGCCATGCTTTCGGCTATAATGATAATGGACTGAACCTCTGAACCTGTAAGCCAGACCCAATTAAATGTTGGCCTTAATAAGAGTTTCCTTGGCCATAGTGTCTCTTCATAGCAATAGAAACCCTAAGACACTAGGCTAGTTTGGCAATAATGCCAAGAAACAAGAGATCAGAGACTGGCTGAGAGACAATTATATGTCAAGGGTGAGGCGAGGCAGTTCAGGGCTCAGAGTATTAAAAACAATATAACGAACGGGGACAGCCAGAGCGAGTGGGACTGGCCGGAGCGAGCAGGGGCTGGCCGGAGCAAGCGGAGCCGGCCGGAGCGAGAGGGGTCAACCGGAACAAGGGAAAAAAATATATATATATATAAAATGGATGTAACTCTAGAAGACTGGATGAGCAGGGCTGAAACAGAAGTGAAGGAGGCCAGGATAGGGCCTGCAATCCAGCATCAATGCATGGCACAGACACTCGTGGGAGACATTCAGAATTTGGAGCACAGTTGGTGGGGTGGGGGAACCTTTATTTGTTTCTGCCTGTTTCCAGATGTTGCTGTGGTTGTCCTACTCATACTCTGGACTACAGTGATCTGTCAAAGTCACTGTGAGCTACTTTACTGAATGTTCTTAAAGAACTGCCTTCTGGAAATGAGACTGTTAAGTGGTTTGGGGGTGTATTAGACTCAGGACTAAGAGGAGAGCTCGTGCAAGGTTGCAAACATTCCAGCCCAAACAGGCATGGTCCACCGCGTCTCTAACATCTCATCGGAGAGGTCTTTGTGAAAGCACACCTGATCTGCGAAGGCAGTTTTGACTCCCTCAAGTAGTACAACTTCCTGATCTCCCAAGAAGTTAAGGCAGGTCACAGGGAAGGGGCATCTTGCTCCCCAAGGGATTGGTATCCTTGTCCTTCATTTAGACATGCAAATAACTAATATAAAAGGTTTTAAGGTAACACAAAAACCTGAACAGAATAAAAAGCCAGTTAGACCTCTCCTTTTTCAACTAGACCGGTTAATAAGATTTGAGACAGTAACAGCTGTCTTGATGGCTTAACACACTGTGTCCTTGTTACACTGTGGAGTGAGTGGCTCAGAAGGGCTTTCAGTGACTTCTGCGGAGATTTACATCAGCAGATACAGATTTGCATCCCTTCCTTTCTGGCTTCCTTCAATGATGGCACACATGGAAACTGAGCCAGTTCTTACTGTTTGGCTAGAGTTCATTTGTTTTGTTTTAAAGGTAAAAACAGTGTGGATGTATGGGGTCTCTGTAAATACCACGGCCAGCAGCATGTCGATCCAGGGAAAGGAAGAAAGAAATCCAGCTCAGCAGGACTCAGTAGCCAGTGTTAGTGCGACGGTCTGACAACAGAGTTTACTGTAGGCATATTTAAGCACAGCACAATTTGGAAACGTTTCCTGGTGATGATGAACCCAATCCCGTGTGCCCAACTAAGCTTAAGACATATCTGCATCCAACCCTTGTAAAGTACACGTGACATCTTCCATAAAGATGGACTCTACAGACAAGTAAGGAAGCAGGCTCGATCTAAACAATGCTCGTCGGGGTCTCGGGCGGATAGATGGACTGTAATAAATAAGGTTATTAACCACCTCCAGTCCCAAGTGTTCTGGGTTTACACATCTCTCCCTTCATAGAGACAACGTGTTTACCGTTGCTGGTTTCCCTAGTGCTTTTCTGTGATCACGGAGATCTTCATCCCTCCTTCGGGTGGAGATGGGTGTGTAGTGCTCAGAAGCTAAAGGAGGAGGCTGGCTGGATCATGTGAAGCCGAGTTCTGGGTAACTGTATATACATACCCAGACACCTGGCGAAAAGCAATGTAAAGACACATTTCTTTTGGCTCACATCTGGAAGGTGTGTAGCCCCAGCACAGCTGGCAAGCATGGAAGCAGGAGCCTAAGGTCACTGTATCCAGTTAGGAAGCAGAGTGGCCAGGAAATGCTGTCAGGCTCTAAAACCCACCCAAGGGATCCACTTCCTCCTAAAGTCCCACACCCTTCCCCCATGTTACCATCAGTTGGGAACCAAGTGCTTAAAACCACCGTCTGTAAAGGTATCCCTAAAAATCAACACGTGCAATGTTGGGCCCCATTTTGGTCCTGGTTTGGGCCTTGAGGACAAACCTGAGCCTGGCTCGAGGTTTGAGACCTGTCTGAGTCACTTCCATATCGGGGTGATTCAGTTTGTCCCTGCCTCTGTCCCCGCATTGCTGATATAGAGCTTTGCCATTGGCCCCATCAGTCACTCCATACCCTCCGTCACCCTTCCCCGCCTCCTACGTCATCTTACCCCGCCCAAAATCCCCCTCCCTATGTTCCCAACTTATATAAGCGAGAGACTGATGCCATAAAGTTGAGTTCCTACTTCACCAAGACTCCCGGCTCGATGTGTTTCTTTTGGGCCATCCTGCTCAGCCCCAGAGAGACCCCGTGGGACCAAGACCTCTCTCTTCTCTCCTGGACTTGACAGCAAGGAGCCAGCAGACTGGTGCTCCAGGTGAGGAACCCCTTCCTCCTTCCCTCTGACAGAAGAACACTGACGGGCCAATCGGTCTGCAAGTAAGTGTACCCCCATAAATTATGGTCAGTTCTTAATCCAGGTCTAACCACCTGCCCCCCCATCCTATATCCCTCACTCGATCCTTTTGACAGCGCCCCTTGGTCCTCCAGTAGACCCCCACCCCCAATGCCACCTCCCTTGGACCCCCCCCCCAACTGACCCCTTCCGTGTTCCTCCTGTACCTCTGCCCTGCCACCTTACAATAGGGAAGGGCTCAGTACCCAGTATACCACCAGCTTTTACCCAGTGAATGTCAACCCCGGCCAGCAGCTTGGTATCCTTGGGACCTCCAAGAGATTAAAGAACTCAAGAAGGCAGTGGCTGAGGACAGCCCCAATTCCCCCTGGGCTGAGACTATCCTTGAGGGCCTAGTGTTGCCCTAGACTAGAAGGATATGGCTAAGACTGCCCTCTCAGGGTTGGCCTACCTTAAATGGACTGCCTACTTTCAAGAGAGTATCTGGTTCAGGGGGAGCGGAACCAAAATGCTGAGTCCCCAATCCTCATCACTGCTGGTGTGCTTGCCAGCACAGCTGATCAGTACTCTACCCATCCAACAAGCAGCCATTCCCCCTCCTTATCAAGATCAGGTTCAAGCCTTAGTAGCAGCCTGGAAGACTCTCGATGAAGGGCCTGCCGAATTCCTGATTTGGGGAATTAATCAGAAGGTCGCTGAGGACCTTCTTTGCTTATTGATAGGGTTCGTAAAAGCCTAAAGAGAATTTTCCACCAGCAATCTTCGAGATCACTTCCTTGGATAGCTGGTCTGGGTTGTTTATGCACACTGACATAAACTTGCTTGCATAGGGCTATGCAACTACCCTATCAACCAGTGGATAATTGCCACTCGGGATGTAGGCTCCAATTCCTCCCAGAGCAGAGCCTTGGCCCATAAAGAAGACATGGCAGTCCTTGTAAATAGCCTACAACAGAACTCTGTCGGTTGGGGGAAGACTTGTTTTGGGTGTGGCAAAGATGGCCACTTTAAGAGAAAGTGCCCCAACCTGTAAGGGGGCACTCAACCCATCTAACACCCCTTTCACCCCTTTCCCCAGATGCAAAAAGGGCTTCCACTGAGTCAAGCACTGTAAGTCTAAGCTCAACCTAAATGGTCAGCCTTTAAACTCCCCATGGAGCTGACCCTAGACCTGTTAAATGAAGGGGAACCTCCACTTAGTGCTAACTGGACTGTGTGCTTCTTGTCCCTGGGCTCCACCCTAAGATGACCCTTGCCTTAGGCGGAAAAGCTTTCTGGTTCCTCATTGACACCAGTGCAGATTGAATGGTGATTAGGAAGGAGGAAGTCCCCACTCTTTGCTGCTCATTCCAGGCCCGCCCTTTCTGGGTGTGGGTGGGGGTGGGGGCCAATCAACCTCATGGGAGACTGCCTCCTGGCTCTCCTGGAAGGACCATGATGGCTATCGTGGTGAAGTGTGCCCTCTCGTGGTTTCTGGCCTGATGGCTAACCTTCTGGGCCAAGATATACTTGGGGAGTCTGAGACTTTATTACCACTGATTGTAAAAAGTTTTATTATGGGGCTGGGGAGATGGCTCAGTGGTTAAGAGCACCTCTTCCAGAGGTCCTGCATTCAATTCCCAGCAACCACATTGTGGCTCACAACCATCTGTAATGGGATCTGATGCCCTCTTTTGGTGTGTCTGAAGAGAGCAATGATGTACTCATATACATAACATAAATAAGTTAAAGGTTTTATTATGACCTTTTGAATACAGAAGAGTATGAACAATCTTTTGAACACGGAAAGATAGTGTTCCCAAATGATAGAGAAGATCCTCATTTTGAGAAGATGCACCAACAATGCCCTTTGTCTCACCCCTAATTCTAAAGGTCACTGCTGGGCCCCATATGGGTTGAGCAGTGGCCTATTCCTGCCCCCAAATTACACCCTTACACCCTGAAGATAGTGAGAAGTTTGCCTTTTCTATTCCTTCTGTTCATTTTGGCGGACCTGATTCTAGGTTTGAGTGGATGGTTCTACCCAAAGGCATGACCAATAGCACCCCACCCCCATGTGTAATTTGGGGGCAGGAATAGGCCACTGCTCCACCCATTTAATTGGTACAGCAGCAACTAAAATTGGGACATTTGAGGGCCTCTACCAGCCCTTGAAATTTCCCCATTTTTGTGATTAAGAAAACTAATGGATCCTGGAGGTTGTCATGATTTGAGAAAAATTAATGAGAGAATGATTCCTTTTGGGAGCCCCAGAGGGGACTCCCATGGATCCCAGTGATTCCCAGCATCTATCACTTCACCATCATTGACATTAAAGACTGTTTCTTCTCCATTCCCCTAAACCCTGAAGAGAGTGAGAAGCTTGCCTTTTCTATTCTTCTGCTCATTTTGGCGGACCTGATTCTAGGTTTGAGTGGATGGTACTACCCCAAGGCATGGCCAATAGGCCTCCCATGTGTCAATATTATATGCTTAATATTTGTTCACCCTTTTTATATGTTTCCAGTATTTTATTTTACATTTATAGGGATGATATTATTTTTGTGTGCCCCTAGCTGTTTGGGCCTCCAGGAGCTTACTGATAAGTATATCTCCATCCTTAAATATAATAATTTTTGGGTTTCTTCTGAAAAGGTTCAAAAGGTGCAGCAGTTTAAGATCCTGGGCTCCATGTTATCTCTGGTTGCTGTGTCCCCTGTTCAGCCTCAACTTCAAATTCAAGATTCCTATACCCTCCAACAGTTACAAAAGCTTTTGGGAGAAATTAAATGGATGAGGTCTTGGATCTCCATTGCCACAGAAGATCTGACACCGTTATCTGACCTCCTTAAGGGAAATGACCTCTCCACCTCTATAGTGCTAACATCTGATCATATCCAGCTGTTGAATAAGATTCTACAGACCATTGATTCGGCCACCCTTAAATGATATGATCCCAACCTACCTCTTATTTTATATATTTTCTCTGGAGAAACATTGTGCACCTCACTAACTGGTCAAGAGGGCAAACCTGTCCATTGGATCCACATTTGAGTGGGAGGGGCCCCTCGAGTTTATTCTATGGCTAACCAGCTGGCTGATTGCATTGTTAAGGGGAGAGATCTTTCCATTAGACTCTTTGGAACAGAGCCTTCAGCCCTCATTACTCCATTTAAAAACACAGATTTCGGGGGCTGGAGAGATGGCTCAGTGGTTAAGAGTGCCGACTGCTCTTCCAAAGGTCTGGAGTTCAAATCCCAGCAACCACATGGTGGCTCACAACCATCCATAACGAAATCTGATGCCCTCTTCTGGTGTGTCTAAAGACAGCTACAGTGTACTTACATATAATAAATAAATAAATCTTTAAAAAACAAAACAACAACACAGATTTCCTTTGGTTACAGAGAAACAATAGCCAGGTCACTCTGGGCTTAGAGGGCTTTCCAGGCAAAATTGATTGCCAAAGTTCCTTTACCAGACTTGAATGGAAGCCCCCCAGACTCTTTCTAGCCCCAACTCGTTATCCCACTGTCTTTACTGATGGTTATCCCATTGTCTTTACTGATGGTGGGCGCCTGGGGTCCCCTATTGTTGTCTTCCCCCCTTTCTCATCAGACAAAGGTCCATTGTCTATAAAGTCTGACCTTCAACAAATTGAGGGCTCTGCCCAATTTAAAGAATTGTTTGCAGTGGTTATGGCATTAGATATGATTTCTGAATTCTTTAATTTGTTTTCTGGCAGTCTCTATGCAGTAAACTTACTGCCTAATTTGGTAGAAGCCCATATTGGGCTTGATTCTAACCCCATCACCCCCCTAATGATTCAGGCACTTACCCTACTAAAACAAAGACAACAACCTACTTTTCTCCAGCACCCTCGAGGTCATCAAGACCTCCAAAGGTGCCTATCTGCTGGAAACATCTGGCAGATCAACTTGCTTCAGGCTTACAATGTGTGCCCTTCCCCAAGCCTTGAGCAGGCTAGTTCAGACCTTGTTTTGCCATATCCACCTAGCCCACCAAGGGTGGAATCTTCTGACCTAGGTGAAATCTGTTTCCATTGTCCTGTCACATCTGCAGCTTCCTGCAAGAAGCCACTACCTGGTGAGCAGCCGAGCTTGCCTTCCTGATGAGATCCTGACAAAGTGGGGGATGGGTTCCCCCCTTTAAATTCAGACCTCAGAATTAAACATTGAGCCTTGATCAGAGAAACTTTGTTGTTTCTCGCGTCTGTCCTTCCCATACAACCCCAGCTTTCCTTTCAGGAACCCATTTTTCCGTGCCCGCTGGCAGCTACAACAGTGCCATACTGTTGCTGAGGCATCTCAGTTCCACTCATTAACTCATGTCAACTGGTGGGGCCTATAAATACCCCCCAGGTCCCAATAAAAGACCTTTAAAAGATCATCTGTACCTGTAGGTCTTGTCAGCCATTCCTACAGGTACCTCCCCTCCAGCCCACGGGGAGTAATCCCCAGGGGCTCTGCCCTAATAATCTTTGGCAATGTTACTCGCTATTCCCCATTTGGGAAGCTAAATATATATATTTGTGACTGTTGATACCTTCTCCCATGCGTGTTGGGTGTCAGCCACACTGGAGTAAAATCTAAACATGCTATTAGCCATATGCTTCAGTGTTTAGCCATTCTCAGATTTCCAGATCAAATTAAAACAGATAATGACACTTGTTTTACAAGCAAACCTTTTTCAGAGTTTCTCCAGATGTGGAAGATCTCCCACACTACGGACGTCCCTTACAACTTGAGAGGACAGGCAATTGTTGAAAGACAAAACCAAGCTTTAAATCTTAGTTACAAAAAACAAAAGGGG
This sequence comes from Mus minutoides, assembly GCA_902729485.2. NCBI lineage: Eukaryota > Metazoa > Chordata > Mammalia > Rodentia > Muridae > Mus > Mus minutoides. The sequence continues at coordinate 401,670 of LR749638.1, read as the reverse complement.
AAGTCTTTACCCGCCACATGATCAGCCCAAAACAGCATTGTTTGCTTTAAATATTTTAAAGTTTTCAAAAGAAAATACTCAGTTGTCCCCATTTAAAAGACATTGGACCTCCTCCATCTCCTACAGCTTGATAAGATTCAGATGGAGGGACCCACTGACAGGAATCTGGAGAGGACCAGACCTGCTCCTGACAGCCAGGAGGGGATTTGGCTGCATATTTCCCCAAAGTGAAAAAGACCAATCTGGATACTGGCCAGAGATATAAAGTATATGCCTTAACAAGGGGAGGCTGACAATGACATTTCCAGGGAGTCCACCTGCCTTGAGAAACCCCCTATGCTTCTCCCTCAGGAGGCCAAGATGATCAAGAAAATGGCCCTGCTGCGGACATGGATGCTGCTCCCCATCTTGACTGAGGGAGGATTCGGTGACCCCTAAGGAGCACGAGAGATCCTCAAAACACAGTTGGGACTGTAGATGCTTATAGCCTGGGAGGCACTACCCTACAGATTTTTGACTGTGGATGCTAATCGATCCAGGATTGTCCAAAACAAGATAAAGAAGCTTCAGGAAGACCTAGAAAGGAGGTGAAGAGAGTTCCAAGACAAGGCGTTGTGGACTGGATTTCATGGCCTATTACCCAATTCCTTTCTCTCCTTGGCCCCTTCCTTCTTCTCCTTGACTGTTGGGCCTTTGGTGCTCAATAAGATCACTTAATTTATCTATCAGAGGCTAGAGGTGGTCTGGCTTCACCAAGTTGAGATCCATTACCAAAGACTTGTCTCTTCTGAAACAGGCTCTACATATCCCTCTGCCTAAGAGCCCCCCTTCCCCCTTCTCAGCTCTCCACCTGACCAGCGACTGGTAAGATCTTAGATGTGCTGGGATAACCTAAGACAAGTCGTGGAGCATCCCACTCAGCCTGGGAGAGACCCTGGCGGGACCTTCTCCTCTCACCTGGACCTGTCAGCAAGGAGGCAGCAGTACAAGGCTTTCCATTGGTCGTGTGCTTAGTGTAATGGTAAAACTTGAGCTGCTGAAGACACACATTCTTGGCTGAGGTCAGAAATACACACACACACACACACACACCCTTCCCATTTCAGCTTCACACTGTAACCAAGTTTTTATTTTGTTTTATCACGGTAGTATTTAGTGTGTTGGTCCTGAGCAGTGCTGAGTTCTATACAGTGATGCTGAGCACAGATAGTTGGAAGTGCCATACACAAAAAAAAAGGAAAGAGAAATAGTGTCCCAGAAGTTTTGTTCAGGCCTGAATTACAGACTGCTGGCCATGAGTCCAATGTTAATAAACACTGATTTTTTTTAATTTTTTTTTTTTTTTTGGTTTTTCGAGACAGGGTTTCTCAGTGTAGCCCTGGCTGTCCTGGAACTCACTCTGTAGACCAGGCTGGCCTTGAACTCAGAAATCCGCCTGCCTCTGTCTCTGGGATTAAAGGCGTGCACCACCACGCCCGGCTGACACTGAATTAATATTAAGAATGAATAAGGCTCAAAAAAAGCACAAGGCTGGGCTTTCTCTAAAAGCAGTAGTAAGGTATTTTCCTAATGAGTGGATAGATCTTGACTGCCCAAACTACCTATCAGCAATCAACTGAACGCATTTCCTACGGCCACCAACCCATCATCTCCTAGTGTGGAAGTTCCTCATGAAGCTCGGGGCTTTCATTTTCCCACCTCATCTCGGGCTCACAGGAAGCGCTTGGCACTTACCAGGCTGGTTCTCGTTGATGGCGGCCACAAGTACTTACTACTTAGTGCTGGCAAGAATTAAAAGAAGCTGAGCATGCTATCTCGGGAAGCATCAGTTTTCTTTTGACCCCAAACACCAATTTTCATACAATTCCCCCCACATAAAACTTGGATCTGGGGGATTGGAGAGATGGCTCAGCCGTTAAGAGCACTGACTGATCTTCCAGAGGTCCTGAGTTCAAATCTCAACAACCACATGGTGGCTCACAACTACCTGTAATGAGATCTGATGCCCTCTTCTGGTGTGTCTGAAGTCAGCTACAATGTATTTATGTATAATAATAAATAAATCTTTAAAAAACAAAAACAAAACTTGGATCTGTGCAAAATCTGCCAAGGATAACTGTAGCAGTACAATTAACCATAGTGAAACTGTCAAGAATATTTTGATTAGTTACAGGCACAATGTAATAGGTATGGTGGCTCTATCTGTAACCCTGAACTCAGAATGTAGAAGCCATCACGGGATCAGTAGTTCTACGTCAGTTTGGGCTACAGTGAGTTCAAGGCCAGCCTGGGCTACATGAGACCCTCTACCCTATTTCAAAAGGACAAGAACGTTTTTTCACACCTGGGGAGGTGATATGCAAGCTGGCTAGGGAAAACAGTCAGAGCCAATGAGCAGCAAGGGAGGTGAGAGCTTGCCTCAATGAAGAAAAGTGAATGTGATGGAGAAAGACTCAAAAAAAGTCAACTTTGGAGATCCACACACATGAATGTTACCCACAGGTGTATCCGGCGCTAACACAAAACATTTTCCTTAGAACATGCCATTTTTTTCTAGAATTATTTCTGTAATTTATGGATAAATAGGGAAGATAAATAATTACATACAAGGTTGTTAATTAACCAAGTATACCACTGCCTGCCAGCCCCCCTAAATTCAAGTTTAACTATCACTAGAGATGCCTTTGTGTACCTTCATCTGGAGCCTGGGGCTGACTAGCCCAATACTTCTAATCCAGCTGTCATACTTCACCGGCTATGTGCTGTTTATCTATAAACCCACTGTCATCAGACTCACAGAAGGCCAAGTCTTAAATACTAAAAGGTATTGTGTGTGTGTGTGTGTGTGTTTGCACGCGCGCGTGCACACGCACAGTGTTGAGTGTTGAGTGTCCTCCTCAGTCCACTACCTCACTGCAGCTGGAGCTGGTCTAGCTGGTCAGCAAGCTCCAGGTCTGCCTGCTTACACTGGATCTGGGACCGAACTCTAGTGGCTTGCGTGCTGAGCATCCTTTAGCACCTTAACCACCTCCCCAGACCCTACACACAAACAGCAGAACCCTTCCATTCTTCCACAATCACAAAATGAAGCCGACAAAAACTGGGCCGAGGTCTTTAATTTGCAGTAGATCCATGTCTCACTGGCAGACTCCTGTGGCTCACAGCTTCCCATGGCTAGAACACAAGGCTGTGCAGTTCAGCCAGCACTACCCACGAGGCACAGCCTCCTAGCAGCAGTAGTCAGTACTTAACTAAAACACTAGCACGCACTCAGCAATTCTCAAACAGAGAGTCATCAAAATGAGGTATGTCTAATGTGTCGTTTGTTAAAGAATTCAATGCTGAGGTGGAAAAAAAATCATCAAAAATATCAGTCTTCATGGGACTCCCCAAGTTCAAGGTTTTTATACAGGCACTGTCCATGACTGAATGCAGATCAACTTCACACTGGTCTTTCTCAGGGCTGCAGTAATCATGGTCCTGTTTCAGACATGTGTTCTGGGAGACAACACTGAATTCACTAGGTGCTGATGCTGGGGTGCTGTCCCCCATTTCCAAGTACCTCAACTCAAACTCCCCACTTTCTGAGGGCTCCGACACGGCTGTAGGCGAAAGCAACTCTGCTAAAATCTCCTCATGACTCTGGCTGTTATTTGAGGTGGCATCAGGAGCAGAGGTGCACCCAGATCTGTTGTCTGCAAGGTCAATTTGATGCTGTAGCTCTTTTAACAGATCTTCTATGGACTCACAGTCATTTGGAGATCCACAATGGGACACAGGCTCTGAGTGGTCACTTGCAGGTGTTCCACAATGGGATGCAGGCTCTGAGTGGTCACTTAGAGATGTTTCACGATGCGGGGAAGACATGAGGGCAGCTAGTTTCTTCTTTTTTGCCTTTAATTTTTTAAGAAGTTTAAGCCGAAGCTTATGAACCTGATCTTCAGCCGCATCTCCACGACTTGCTGGAGAGATGGCGCTTTCATTGCCAGGGGATCTGTGCCTGAGGGGAGCTGGAAGTGAGCCTTCCTGCTCCCTCAATAGAGCTGAGGTGGTGTTCTCAGCAGCCTGCGGCAGAGCAGCTGTGCAGCCCATCGGTGGAGAGCTGTTCCTTGGAGACAGTTCCTCCACATGCTTAGCTTTCCTGGACATCCTTTTAGACCTGCAGTTTATACTTTTTGTTTTAAAGCCATCAAAATTACTGGCTCCTTTAACAGAGGGTTGCAGGTCAGTTACTGCTCTACTCTGAGACAAAACACAGGTTGGCATAAAAGCACCACCCCTGCTCAATAGCCCCTTCACCCAACTTCCCACAAAGGCTTTCTTCTGATCATCTTTCCGAGGCTGATTCTGTGCTGACCTGGCTGCTACTACTGTTTTAGAAGACGCTGTGGTTTCTCTTTTTCTCAAATTAGATGCCTGAGATTTACCAGGTTGCTCAGGGTTTAACTTCTCGGTTTTCACTGGCAGCAACTGTATCTCAGAGTCCTTCTTAGTTGCCAGGGACTTCAATTCCTGAACAAGAACAGGAACAGGGGCATCAGTCACAGGTTTAGGAACCACAGTGTCCCCTGCCTGGGACAGTACTGCCTGCATGTCTATGCTCACAGCTTGGGATGGGAAACTTGAATCCACACATGGGGCAACTAGCTTTCCTTCACACAGGCTGGACACTAAGGAAGACCCCGGGGAGTCCTGTGGCTGAAAAGCAAGTGCTCTGACCAGTGCTGCACTTCCTGCCACGGGTTTGTCTTCCAACAGGCAATCTTTGGAGTCAACCTGAGAAACAGAAGCAGTTTCCTGGATGGTCTCTTCAAGTGCTGAGGGTAAATTGCTGTCGACCATGCCTTTTGTTCCTGAAAGTACACTATCTCCATGAGCTACATCTTGGACTTCTGGAAGAGTCTGAGGAGCGCCTGCCACAGATGTGGGATGGGCGACTGAGGGTTCTGAGGTGGCAGTCCCAGCCAGAGAACACAGTGCTGGACAAGTCGGCTGTGCCTCACCTGATACAGGCTGCTTATTTGGCTTCATGCATGGAAGGCAGGCAGCTTCTTCAATTGGCACCTGGGATTTTCTTTCCCAAATAACAATATGTGTCTCTGAAGCTGGCACTTCACAGGTCACGTGCCTTTTAGCACAGGAACCCTTTAGGTCATCACACTCCAGCCAACTCCCTGGGAAAGAAGAAACACAGCTATAGTTAGACCTTCCTGACACCATTCTTCCTTCCCAGCTGCTGTGTCACTCAGCACCACAAAGGGAGCACTGGCAAGTCTGTTTTCCGTCACATTTTTCCTTCTGATCACAAGAGTTCCAGGCTCTAAGATGCAGGCAGATCTGCTGGCTAGTTTACATTCTTTATTAAATGCACACCAAATCACGACAGAATCTGTCTAACTTCAATTCAGAAGAGGCAGATTCCATGTGTAAAGGCTACAGATCAGACACTGCAGCAGTGGGAGCAGCCTCAGCGACCGTCACCTTCATCGGTAGCGTGGTCATGTGGCAGTCCTTTCCGTTTGCATAGTTTCAAGGACATGTTAGGTATGTAACATAAGGGTCATAGCAAGTGGACTACTGCACAGAGGAGAGGAAGAAGGAAGTAGATTCAACTATTCCTTAAAAGAAGAAAAGGGGACATCTTAGAAAGAAAGTTTAAGGAGGAGGAGGAGGGTAGGGGTGGGGAAGAGAGAAGAAAGAAACACCTTAGAAAGATAGCTTTAAGAAAAAAGGAAATAAGGAATTCTGGAAGGGGATGTAAAAAGAAATTGGATTCCTGTGTATTGCTGGTGGAAATATAAAATGGCTCAGAAATAATCTGTCATCCAAGAGCAGATGACCTCACTCTGAGAAGCAATGACAGCAGCTATAGGAGTCTACACATCAGACTCCAACGGATCAATAGGGAGTCATTACTCAGTGTCAGAAAGGAAGGAAGCTTGGCACACTGTAACATGGATAAACCTTGAAAATGTGCTAAATGAAATAAGCCAGACACAAAAAGGCAAAGCCCTGGTTCTACCTGCATGAGGGGCTGAGAGACACAAAGTAGGACAGTGGCTCCAACAGCCAGGGAGGGGGCCTGATGTCTACTGAGCAGTTTGTTTTGCATGATGAGAGAGCTCTGGATACAGATGTTGGTGATGGATTTATAGGACTGTAAACGTAGTGAATGTCAATAAACTATAAGCTTAAAATGTTGAAATGGAAAAATTATACTATGTCCATTTTGTTCCATGGCCTGAAAGATAGCGAAGATTACAAGAAGGTGGAGTTTTACATTTACTTAGATCTTATTTATGCCACATGAGAATCTGAGAAAAGCTAATAACTACAAGTCTGGATAATAAAATCTTCTCAATAATTCACATGGGAATTGTGGCAAGGTAGACACACGGCTCTGTCTATGGAATCAGAAGAACTGAGGAAGCATGGTGCAAAGTATGATCATGCCCACTGCACAGACATTCTCTGTCCCCATTTTAGACATCATGGTTACAGCAGGCAGTGGAGATAAATCACAACCTACAGCTCTCTCTTACAGTATTACAGTCTTCTTAGAGACACCTTCAAAACAGCACCCATATTATAGCTGTCCCCCAAGAGGCTCTACCAGAGCCTGGCCAATATAGATGTGGATGCACACAGCCATACATCGAACTAAGCATGGGGACTCCCATGGAGGGATTAGGGCTAGGACTGAAAGAACTGAAGGGGATTCCAACCCAAACAGGAGAACAATAACTAAGCAGACCTCCCCCAAAGCTCCCAGGAACTAAGCCACAAACCACAGAGTACACATGGGGGGGGGGTGGGGGACCCAAGGCTCCAGCTAGATATGTAGAAGAGGATGGCCTTGTCAGGCATCAATGAGAGAAGAGGTCCTTGGTCCTGTGGAGGCTCGATGATCCTGCATAGGGGAATGCTAGGGCACTGAGGTGGGAGTGGGTAGGCGGGTGGGGGAGCACCCCCATAGAGGCATGGGGCAAGGGGAGGGGAGAGGGGGTTTGTGGAGGGGAGACTGGGAAGGCGGATAACATTTGAAATGTAAGTAGAGCCGGGCATGGTGGCACACGCCTTCAATCCCAGCAAAGGTAGGCAGATTTCTGAGTTCGAGGCCAGCCTGGTCTACAAAGTGAGTTCCAGGCCAGCCAGGGCTATACAGAGAAACCCTGTCTCGAAAAACCAAAAAACCAAAACCAAAACCAACCAACCAAACAAAATATATATGTAAATAAAAATAACCAATAAAAATTATAAAAAACAAACAAACAAACAAACAAACAAAAACTACTTTCCCTTAAAACTGAAAGGTCCCATTAGAGATAATTCTGAGACTCAGGGAGGTTGAGAATGGACAATGTCCTTTCTGCAGCTGGGCTTCAGATCACTTTAGATGCTATGGACCTACTAGTCAGTCTCTAAGGTATCACAATAGTGACTAAGGACAAATAGAGGTTTAAGGCCCAACAGATTTTTTTAATTCCTTAAAGGCAAAATATTAAAACAAGATTAAAATACTACTAGTGAAGTAGACCATGACCAGCAAGGGGTCGTAGGCAGGGACAAACACAGTCAAAGCACATTGTATACAGGCAAAAATGTCACAAAGAAAACCAGTTATGCATAATTAATGTAGTACAGGCACACAGGCACGAACATACAAAGACACACACATTTATTGGAACAGCCAAAGTCTCTACCACCATCAATGTGAGCAATAATGGGGACAATAGCAACTGTCAGTCACAAAACTAAAAGGCTGCCATTTGATCTAGCAACCAAAGTCCTTAGGATTTATAACAAATGGACTACAAAGTTTATGTGTAAGCCAGAGCATTGCTCCTCATATTTGCCTACAGGGAAACAATCAATATGGTCTTTCTTTGTTTTGTGTTTAGGAGAGTACAGACCAGAAGCCAGCCTTAGGTTGCATTTCTTAGCACTGTCCACCTTTACTTTGAAGAAAGGCTCTTCCATTTGCCAAGAATGATAGGCTGGATGGCCAGCAAGCTGCAGTGATCTCTGGGATTACAACTGTATACCATGTCCAACTTTTTATATGTAAGCTTTCAGAATAAATTAGGTACTCCTGTGGCACGGCAAACAATTGGCCATTTTCCTAGCTCCCAAGACATCTTTTCTCCTTATGTGGTGAATAAACATAAATGCCAGCATTCAGCGACAATGGAACGTCACTTGGAAAACACTGTTTTAAGCTTTGAAAAGATGTGGAAGAATACTGCGTTCATATTCCTAGGCAAAACCAGTGCATGTGAAAAGACTGCCATGTGTATGATTCAAAGAAAGAGCTGGACTACTTTACTGCAGGACTTAGGATGAAGGTGATGGAACCGGGGAAGGGCGGGGGTGGAGGACAGTAGTGTTTTTAGGGTAGTGAACTACTCTGTATGGTGCTACAATAGTGGATAAATGTTGGCCCCTTCACACACTCACCAGTGGACACAGATTGTATAGCTCATGTGAATCATGAGCTATGGCCTTTGGGTAACAGTATACTATTGTAGGTTTGCTCAATTAACAAATCCTCCAGTCTTGCATAGATGGTATATAGTAAGGAAGAAAAATAGGCAACATAAACAGATTCAGTGGATGATCCAGATGCCATGGGTACAAGAGCTCTGTTGATGGTAGTTAGAAAACAAAACAAAACAAAACCAAACCGGTTGGGAAGCATAGTGAGAAAGTGTCTACAAAAACCAATGATGTTAAGAAAGACAACAAACAAAGTAATAAGTGCATACACCCTTCAGGCACACAGCGCAGTCAGCAAGGATACACAAAACACCACATGTTTAAGAGGAACAGGAGTGGGCAGAGAAATTAAAGTCAAAAGTAAGAATACAGAAGAAAGGGGGAAAAGTCCAGATGAAATCTGTCTTTAAACCAAAGCAAACCCCACGAGGCTCTATTTCTCATGCGCAATATCATAAAAGAAAACGTTTAGACACTTACCATCAGCATCTAAAACCCATGTTATAAAATGGTTATTTGCTTGGTACTGTATTACCGATGTGACTTGATAAAGACTTCCTTCAAAGTGGAAGGCATAGTGTTGCAAATCCCTCCTTGGTAAGCCCTCCACGAAGTGCAGCATGAGTATGGGCGACGCTCTGTGGAAAGGAGGCAGAAGTCAAATCAATTTCATGCCATGGCTCCGCTGAGTGACACGGCGCCCCCAGCTGTGTGCCGGGATTAGAAAGGGAAAAGTGGCTCTATGGAGCATGTGACACTAAAGCCTTTGAAGTGGTGGCCAGCAGCTGGGAGCCACTGTGCCACAGGACTGACAAAGACCCTTAAACAAAACTTGCTGCCAGAGAATTATGCTGCAGAGCTCTGAAGAGAGAAGCCTAGCCCTTGAGGATCTCCTCTGCTGTCTGGTGTCCACATCAATCACTTCTGTTATGTGGCAAAAGTAAGAGCAAACCTTATGCCTAAGATATTCAGACACTAAGTTCATCTCAAGAAATTAGGGGACCCAATAAATTCAAATTTGTACTTAAGAAAAACTTAATAAAGTGCAGGGGGGGGGGCCTGGAGAGATGGCTCAGTGGTTAAGAGTACTGACTGCTCTTCTAGAGATCCTGAGTTCAATTTCCAGCAACCACATGGTAGCTCACAACCATCTGTAATGAGATCTGATACCCTCTTCTGTTGTGTGTGAAATCAGCTATTACTTATAATAATAAATAAATCTTTGGGCTGGAGCGAACAGGGACTGAGCGAGTGGGGCCGACCGGAGCCAACTGAAGAGAGGAAAGATCCTAAATTCAATTCCCAGCAACCACATGAAAGCTCACAACCATCTGTACAACTACAGTGTATTCATATACATAAAATAAATAAATCTTAAAAAAATAAAGTGCACTAGTGGATTTATTGTAAACTATGAGATGCTCATAATTTCAAAAATACACTTCACTATTACAGTAATATGTCAAACTAGAAACAAACCTATGGATAGGCCTAAAATAACCAAGCTCTTGGGGTTTAAGAAATGGTGGTTATTCCTTCTCCTAATATTTAAACAGATGTCAAAACTTACTTAGCTTATCAAAATGTATTCAGTTGAAAATGAACTCGAATCCATGTCCAGATTCAGTGAGATTATTCAGACTGACAGGAGTAATTGTAAATTACACCCTGTACGTTTCTTATTAAACAGCAATTAAGCCCTAAAAGTTCTGTAAACTGTTTTTATCACCTCATTCTTTGTCCTGGTTTTTAAAATCTGACTTAATTTACCAGTTCCAAGATGTTACTGTTCATAAAATGTGCCAGTAAAGTACACACTCTTCCAACTCTTAGGATATGACATATCTGTCTTTCAGAGATCCACAGTAAAATATAGGTTCTCACAGCTCAACAGGCAGGCCTTAGGCTGTGGCCTTTCCATTACTAATAAGACATTTGAATACGGAAGTCTTGTATTTAGCTTCTGGGCCTCACACATGTGACATCTACTTACCTAAAATCTCATGAGTCTACGCTAGAAATCTGTGTCTTCCCTTCACATGAGTACACATGAAAAGTTTAGGAACTACATATGAGCAAGAATTCCACAATACATGTGAGAGCACCTGTCAGACCTCACTCTTTTTATATATTCTAAGGCTTCTAGAGCAGTCCCTGGTAAATGAGTCAAAGGAATGGGCCAAGATGAACTCCACCTGCAGTCTGAGTTGCAGCGATGCTTACAGTCCAGCTGATGCAAACTGGATGCCTCCCAAGCTGTTCTGAAATCTCATAAAGCGGGGGAAGGAGAATGACCATACTCCACAGATTCTATGCAAGTCCCTGTGCAGAAGTTGACAGACACACCCCAGCTCTCTACGGCCTAATAGAAAGGGATATGCTGGACAATCTCAACATTCATTGCAAGGTTTGGTTCAGCTCACTTCAGCCAAGCCAGTGAACACTCAGAACTTTCTCCTATTCCTGGAACTCACAGGTGCTGAACACGCTGTGGTCTTGGGCTTTGCCCCTCACCTGTTCTACTCCCTGTAACTAAGGAAGTTCTAAAAGACAAACTAACTCCCCAGGCTTCACACATCCAACCTCATGACAGCCTCCTCTGCTGGCATACCTCAACAAGCAGTTTGTTTTAAATACACACACAAATACAAACAGTGGCATAATGTGTGTCCTCCACCCCTTCCTGCTCCTAATTCACAGAGAGCTGCATTTCTCTTGGAAGGATGCATACATCTCAGGAAAAGCACTGAGAATATTCCCACAGCCACCTGCAGACAGCAGAACTACCCACTAGGAGCAGCCACACCTAACACTAAGAGCTGGATCACGAACTTGATTTTCGGTTTTTTTGTTTTTTTTTTTTTTTTTTTTTTTAGGTTTTTCGAGACAGGGTTTCTCTGTGTAGACCTGGCTGTCCTGGAACTCACTTTGTAGACCAGGCTGGCCTCAAACTCAGAAATCCGCCTGCCTCTGCCTCCTGAGTGCTGGGATTAAAGGCGAGCGCCACCACGCCCAGCTTTTTTTGTTGTAGTTGTTGTTGTTTTGGGTTTTTTTTGTTTTGTTTAAGAACTTGATTTTCATCATAACTTCTCTAATAACTCAAATCTTAGACAATGTAAATTTAACAATTACAAATTTGTACTTCCATAATAATCAGTTTTAGGAAAAAAGGTCCATAAACATTTGTAAGTTAATAGTCTTCATGTGTCATTTCCAATCTTTCTGATAATAAGAAATAAAAAGCCTAAATCACATCAGCTGCAAGCCAAATGATTAGAACAGTCTCATGAACTATGATAAAGAAACTCCTCTTCAGAAAGCCCAACTGTGCCACAAAGGGATATAACTGTTCTCTGGAGATAATTCAAGGATTTTTAAAGCATTTTCTACCAAGAAATAAAGACTTTAATTGAGAAATAGAATCTTCGGCCATGAGGCTGTGCTTCTAGTCCCAGAATTCTGGAGGCCAAGATGGATGGATCTTGAGACTGAGGCCAGTCTAAGCTACATACACAATTTCAGGCCAGCCTAAGCTACAAAACAAAACCCTGTTTTGCCAGCCAGGACTACATAGAGATCCCATACCCTGTCTCAAACAAAACCACAGCACCAGAAACAAAACAAAGCAAACCACCACACCCAGCAATAGCAGCAGCAGCAGCAGCAGCAGCAGCAGCAGCAGCAGCAGCAGCAGCAGCACTGTTAGTGCCTGGAACTCACTCATTAGCTCAGCCCTTAGAGTTTGAGGCCAAGGCTAGCCTAGACTATATAATGAGACTAACTTGAAACAAAAACAATCAGGAAAGCAAAACAAACAAGCAGAACAGTAAAATCTGCTAAAACTGAAGTTAAATATAATAACCTTTTCAAATGCCAGCCCGGACCACGTATGACCTCCTGAGACTGTGGCAAGCACTGTAGGCTCATTTCAATAACTCGAAGCTGACTCTAGGCAGTCAGTGCCCACAGCATCACCCTCAGAGTAGAATTCCTCAACAACTCCCTTAAAGAGAAGTGGTTGAGCTGGATGCAATAGGCATGACTTAATATTAGATTTTCCCAGTGGGCATGTATTACACATGTGGGTAATCTGAGACAAGCCCCTCGTATAACTCATAACACTGTGAGATCTTAGAATGATATTTGGTTGAATTACTCACAGCCTCATGATGAATTTATTTGTTTAGCGTCTCATGATAGATCTATCATTCATCTCTCTATCTAACTATGCTGGCTGCTCGGGAACTCACTATGTAGACAAAACCAGTCTTAATTCACAAGTTCTGCCCACCTCTGCTTCCTAGGTGCTGGGATAAAGGCATGTTCCACCACATCCAACTGATAAATTCTCTTAACACTATCCCTAAAATCTATACTAAATTTGTTTCTAAGTTCTAGTAAATACCAACAAGTCAAGTTGTATTAATTTCAGAGTAAAAACTTTAAGAGTCTTATACAAATACCTTGCCATTTAAATTTTAAGTATAATTTTACATAAATTCAATTTACTTTTGATGAAAATAGGAAATGTCCAAATTATAAAATTGGCTTATTAAAATAACAAGTCCACTGAAACTTAAAACACCTTTTAAATTAAAAAAAAAAAAAAAAAAAAAACAACAAAACCAGTTGTATCTAATGGAAACACATGCTGATCAGAACATGAACCTTCTATATAATGAAAAACAACACCTTTTAGCAGATCATACAACATAATAAAATCTAGCAGATCATCAACCCCTCCACCTTGAGAGAACGCAGACAGAGTCATCATCTGTGTTTATAAACACCAGGATGCTCAAGCTGCTGCACAGGTGTGTGCAGGACAACAGCCAGCCGTGCAGCTGCCTTTGCTTGTCTCAGTATTGAGGAAGAGAAGCCCTGAAATGCAGATCTCAAACCCTGGGTCCAAGCAGCCAAGCAGACTGGACTTGTGGGTAAGGCAGCGCCTCACTCACATGCAGAGCCAGGAAGCAGGGACAAAACAAGCTAACAGCTGACAAGGAGGAGGACAGCAAACCCGACAGCAGTAGAGTACAAAGACAGACGGGAGAGAAGCTTTACCAGGCACGGCAGAACAGAGGGAACGGTGACCTGAGCACCACACAGCCGGTAGGCATACTGTGTGGACAGCTCATCTGTTCACAGCCTCCAAGATTCAGTATTTACATGCAACAGATGCTGTGGAGTGTGGGGGTGAGGCCAGGGCCAGGCGATGAGATCGTGTCTGGAGAATACGCCTAGGTAGCAGGCCCAGAGAAGAGCCTTAGAATGGAAACTGGAGGGAAGGACAGAGGTCAGCAGCAAAGTTTCTAGTTCAAAGAGGCCAGTGTGGGGCGGACCCACAGACCTAAGCATTTGCATGTTGGGAGTTTTAAGCTTTTAAACCATTCAGCGAACAAATAAAGCAAAACTTTCTATTACTACACACACTATCTGATCAGAGGGAAATGACAAGGGCAGATCTACTCTGAGTTCTGTTTACACTCACAGTGCAAGAACATGCAAGCACCTGAGCAGCTGGGGCCAGGTACACACTCAGCAGCAGTCCTACAGCATACAGACAGACAGCTGAGCCAGCACTTGCCAAGGAGTCCGAGGGATGGCAACTCTGAGCCTACCCTAGGCCAGCAGCAGGGAGCTTAGAATGAAGCCAGCAGCAGGGAGCTTGTAAGATGATGAAGTATCAGCAAGCTGATTGATCTCCAGAAGAAAATAGACAGTAAGACACACAGGTGGGGCTGGAGAGACAGCTCAGCAGTTAAGAGCACTTAGCGTTCTTGCTGAGAACCTGGGTTCAGTTCCCAGCACCCACACAGTAACTCACACCTGTCTGTAACTCCAGTTCCAGGCTTCCAACACCCTCATGTAGATATATATGCAGGTAAAACACCAATGCACATAAAATGAAAGTACACCCAATGGGAGAGGAAACAGGATGAGAGAAACACTACAAGAGACAAACCAAGCACCCTACTGCAGTCCTCCTGGGGTCCAGCTTGCCCACCCTCAGTTTTTACAGTGGTAAGCAACTGGCAGTCCTAAGTAAGCATCCACCCCAACTTCTGAAAGGTAAGTGGTGCCCGCTACTTCTGAAAGGTAAGTGGTGCCCGCTACTTCCCTTTCCAGGACATGAGGAACTGTACATGCATCTTCACTGTCTCCTAAAAATGTTTAAGTAAATGGAAACTCACCTTTCCAACACCATTTTTCTTATTTGTGATTTACTGTTGCAGCTGTTACATGGACCGAAATGGGCAGCATTGAGTGGATGCCACTCAGGAACAACATTGGTAAAGGTGACCAGACTCTTCACACACCTAAAAAACAGGCACAGTGTGAATCCCTTGGCTAGTTTTGCTGGAGTTAGTTAACACGTGCAACTGCATGCTCATGCATGCCTCCCAGCCATGCCCTTATCAGCACAGCCAGGCCCTCTCCAGCCACAGCAGAGACACTGGAGACTCCACACCGACTGAGAAGCATAAAAGGGTGACCAGCAGAGATTCCCTCCACTAATGCTCCAGAGAATGACTGCTGAGGCCCTGCTGTGCACACGGGTTATTTCAGGGCCACTCCTGGTCTCCACTTAGCACATTGTAGAATCAGTCCCCAGCTTCTGTAGCCAGTGTGTACTGGCAGCTACCCAGTGAGGAGCCATCAGAGGCCCTGGGTGAACAGTGCTACTTTCAGGCTGTCTGGCTCAAAGCTCAGTGCTGGGATGCAAGGATGCAAGGTGGCTTAGCATCACTGACAACAAAGGGAGTGCTATCTTCAAATAGATACAAACTTAAACTTTTCATCTGCTGGGGGGTGGGAGAAAAATCACTTGGAAAACACTTCTGCTTATTCACAGGCCATTCAAGTAAGGAATTCACCTTAGTCTGAACACTGATGGCAACAGTTAAAAACTATCTTCAACCTTCAGCCAAGTATACTAAATCTTAGATGCATCAACTCTAGTAAAAACATTTTCATTAAAGCAAGTATCACATTACACTCCCCCACAAAACAACTCTCAGGTGTCAAGTGCCATGGCCTTTGTACAACAACGAGTGGCAGACAAACTGGGTCTGAATCAGGACCACCAGCCTCCAAGGGCCAGGCTTTTTTATGCTCTCCAAAAAAATAACTACGGAACCTAATAAAAGTCCTTATACTGGCACAAAACCTAGAGGCATTAAAATGAAAGGACTAGTTGACTAGCTTCTGTCAGAGGAGAAAGAAGTCAGTAGTTGTGACCCCAATGTACATTGATTAAAGGCCATCCCATCTTAGTACTCTGAAATTGCTTTTATTTTTAGAAAGATTAAAGAACGTTTAAAGAAGTTTCAGGTTTTAAAGAAATAAAGACAAGACGCAAACCAAAGTGGCTGCCTTTCCCCCTGGGGTGCTTTCCGAGCTCTGTGCGAACACTGCTAGAGCCCACTTATCTTCTTATGCACAGAGGCAGAGCTGCCAAAAGACCAGAGTGCTGAGTCACAGGCCTCGCCAGTGTTCATAACTACTTTCCTAAGCAGCCAGTCATCTGAATTGCCACAACAGAAATCACTCTCAGTGGCTAGGTGATTCCTGACACACACAACCCACTCAATGAAAAGCTGTCAAACCACTAGCCTGTGAATTCTAGAAAAGCTGTAATTAAGCTGATTCTAATCATCAGCCCTGTTTATATTATTAAAAACACACGTAGTGATTAGGGAGTTTAGCACAGGGAATCACAGAGGCAAGAAACGACACTAGAGATCTCCTGATTCTCCTACTGACTCGTTACTATGAGCAGAAAACCTGACCCCTTGTACAAATCAATGGAAATCTGGGAGCAGAATCCTCCCTGGCATACGCAAGTATTTTAAGTCCTAGTGTGAATCTGCACCGTTTCCTAGCAGTTTAGAGCAGCTCTGCTGCCTCATCCTCTACAGCACTCTCCCAGGCTCAGCTCTGACTGCTGCCTGCCGTCCAGATCCCACGGAGACTCGCTATGCACCGCTCTGTCCTCATCATTTACCTGCTGACTGTTGAGGCTTGCTGGTGAGTGAGCTACAGTGGGAAGCCTGATTCCTGCTCTAACACTGAGCAATGACCGGCGAGGCAGACAAGTACCCAGCCTCTCTGACCGCTCTCCTGAACCAGAAAGCAGAGGTAACACTGTAAATGCCACCATACACTAAGAGTGAATCCATGATGGAGGCCTAAAGCAAACAAAAGCCTTGTCTCTAACAGAGGGCAAGCAAAACACTGCCAAGGACTTCAGAGCACACACCCAGCTAAGAACCTTCCAGAGAGTGAAGGGTGCAAATCTCATCTGTTCCTAACTTCCCAGTAAATAAATTAAGACAACTCCTTTTAGCCATTCTTCAAGCCAGGGATCTTTTTTTTTTTTTAAAGCTAATTTAGAGCAACAAGTTGACTCTAGCCTCTTGTGTCGCAAATTCTCTCTTTAACCTCACTAGTGAGACGTTCTCACAGCAGATATCGCAGTGATGCATGCCTCCATTGTCAGGACTCAGAAGGCTGAGCAAGAAAGTGGCAATCTGAGGTCAGTCCCAGCTACTGAGCTCTTAGAAAAGAATCAAATGTGTGTTGGGGTCCAAGAAATGCTGATACATGATGCTTCAACCACTACCATTCTGGATCCTGAGGCAGGAAACCTATAGTCTTGGCCAACCTGGGCTGCACAGCCAAGTTCCCCCTGAGCTATATTGCAACCTTGTCTCTATCCGAGGGGTGGAGGGTAAGCTACAGTGGAAGTGTTGAGACACAGTGTAATGCATGTGCAAAATCTGTTATTTAAAGTACACTGTTGAAAACCATTATAGCACAAAGAATCCACTAGCAATCAAAACTGACCTGTTTTGGTACTGATGTCCACAATGGGAACATTCAAAATTCCAAGAAAAAGAATATGTAAAGAGGCTTTCAACATGGGGTTCAAGCTTTAACAGTACAGGAAGTGCAAACACAGGACTTTCCATGTCACCTGCAAAAAAGAAAAGAGAAAAGGGATGATTAACAGTCAGGACCTGCAAGAACAAAAGGAAATCCATTGGTCCAGTCTCCCTCCACACATGTGTGAACACAGACTGGCAGAGGCAGCCAGTCAGGGTGGACCTGGAGGAAGGTTGTGCAAACATGCAGCATAAACTCAGTTCCCATGCTAGTCTCTTATTTCTGAAATGTTCTGAAAACATAAGGCAAGAATGCCACATGTGAGACCCATACTGTCCTCAGGAGAAAGTCCTCAGAACTGTAATACTTAAACTACAACAAAAACCATGGAAAGGATTTGCTACAAATACAAGTGAAAAGTTTAGAGAGTCACATCAGAGTTGGTCATAAGCATTCAAACACTAATTCTGCTTGGACCCATCAACTCTACCGTGGAACAGGTTTGATATACAAGAGTAAAGGATCAATTCTAAACCTCCACATTCATCTCAACTCTTAGTCCAATCCTTGAATAATTAAACTGCTGTCACTTTAAAAGTAGAGATGGTAGACATTCTGCTGTCCTTAAAACAAAGATGGAACAATGACTGGCACCTTTCAAGAAGGTGGTTTAATAGGCAAGTACCTCCTGATAGCCCCACCCTATCTGGTTTCTTTCCTTCTCATCCTCAAGGAAGCTTACAAGGCTCAGGAGACAGTGAGTCCCACCTCCTCCCTAGACCTCATTCTCAGGGTGCTGTCCTTCCCTATCCTGGAACTACAGCTGCCCACAACATGGCCAGCAACTGCTATGATGGCAGGAAAACAGATAGCAGGTTTCATTACCCAAGATGCAAACACCTGCAATTACAAAGGCTATTTTAATAGCTCTTTGTGATATACTCCCATATGTATATTTATATTTGGGGAGTGCCACGGACATCCCAGTGCAGAGCATGGCAGGCCTAAAAACCTACAAGCACTCATGAGACACATGGGTTTCAAAAGGAACTCATTCTCCTGGGAAGACATTCTCACATCCAGTTTTATCCCTGAATTTAGTCTGGTGCATAGATCATTCAGTGGGAATTTTTATATTAAGTATAGAATGAATCTTGACATAAGCTAAGACTTCCAGTGTTCCAACAGTCCTAGAGAATTCTTGATTTTCCGTGGGAATTCAGTATCTAGAGACAGGGAAACTAATTAGCATTACATAGGAAGAAGCCAAAGTAGCTCAGAATCGGTCTGCAGAATGCTTGCTAGGAACAATAGTTTTAGGGAACAAATAGATCTCCCACTAACAGAGGAAATCCTCATTATAGCCAGGTAGAAAACAGACTACTTTGCAGACTAAAAGCAAGTTGGTAAACTCCTCTTCCTTTAGAATCTACCTGGGCCTAGGAGATAAGAGGCCCACTAGTGCGGAACCCCCTACTGCTAGTTCTCACAAGGCTCAAAGGAAAAGGCACAAATTGTAACTAAGGTGTGAAATCCTTTGTCAGTGGCTAATCCTAAACAGAGCTGCCTTACTATTTACTGTAAACATTGCCTGGCTCCTGTAAGTCCTTTTGATGTATTCACTCCTTTGTATTGTGTCATTGTAACTTGATGGATGTACCTGGCCTGGTTTCTTCCCCTCTGTATAAAAGTTTGGTGCTCAATCTCACAATTACACTCAGATTCATACTCCCTTGTGTGGTCTGTTTGTCATTCGCCGAATCTTTGCCCACTTGCTCAAGAGAACCCACGCAGACAAGGGACTTGAGAGGGTCTGCGGCAGGGGAGGTGGAGAGACAGTGTCTCACTAAGAAGCCCTGGCTGTCCTGGAACTCACTATGGAGACCAGGCTGTCCTTGAAATCACAGAGATCCACCTGTCTCTGCTTCCCAAATTCTAGGATTAAAGATGTACACCAACACATCCAGCCACTGCTATTTTTACATACAAATGTAAGTCAGAACAATGTCTTTCTTACAAAGAAAGATAGGAATCAGCCTCCAGAAATGGCAACTACATGAGCTGTGGACATTTAGTACACATTTGTGATTAAGTCACCAGACTTTAAATTCCAGCTCTGCTGTAACTAAATAGTAACTAGGAAGGCGAACAATTTATAATTTACAATAACAGTATACACTCTTCAGAGCATGCATGATTATATATATATATATATATATATATATATATATATATATATATATATATATATATATATATATATTTTTTTTTTTTTTTTTTTTTTGAGGCAAGGTCTCACTGTATTGTCATAACTGTCCTGAACTCACTCTGTAGACCAGGCTGGCCTTGAACTTGCAGAGATCCACCTGCCTCCCAAGTGCTGGTATTAAAGGCATGTGACACTACACCTGGCTTCTAATACATATTTTAAAATGTGGAGAACTTATTGATGTCAACTTCTGTCCTCTAGGTTTACATGCAGCACACTTATAAGTCTAGTTACTTCAAGGGCCCAGGCAAAAGATTCTTGAGTTCAAAGAAAAGCCTGGGCAATCAGTAGGACCTCTCCTCATAACAAAACCAAACCAAGGTACCAAATACCAGTTTTCCTTGTTACAACACTATAAGCCTTGGAGAGACCTAGACAGAGACTTTGGTTCTTGCCTCACTCTACTCCCATAAGCCAGATGTCAACTTAGTGGAGAGAGCAAATCCTCTGTAAGGGACAATGAGATCCTGGATGGTAGAATGAAGATATCCTAAAGAGGCATACGCACCATCCCTTCCCTCAGGAATCTTGTGCTAGGGAATGGAAAGGCTGAAGCTATGGTGCCAGACAGACAGACAGACGCTGCTGTCCCAGGGATTTCACACCATATGACAACTTGCTAGCCCAACCTGCAGGCAAACTCAAGCCCAAACAAGGATGGATCAGAGAGAGGTGGTCCTGCCCTCTAATAAAATCTAAAACTCATGACAGAACCCTGACGGTGGACTTGGCCTTAGTGTCACTGGACCACCTTACTTATTCCTCTTCTGGACATGGGCCATACTGAACAAACGTCTCTTCTTGGCTTCTCACTGTTCCCTGTCTAAATGGCTTACTGAGCACCAGTGGCTTGGGCCCTAACAATTCTGGTAACATGCACATGATATCCTAACATAGCCCTGCCTAAAATTGCACCACAATTTAGCCTTATGTTGTTCAGTAGATTTGGTTTCAAAGTTCAAAATGTTGGGCTAGAGAGATGGCTCAGCAGTTATGAACACTGACTGCTCTTCCAGAGGTCCCAAGTTCAATTCCCAGCAACCACATGGTGGCTCACAACCATCTGTAATAGGATCTGATGCACTCTTCTGGTGTGTCTGAAGAAAGCTACAGTGTACTCATATAAATAGAATAAATAAAAGAATTAAAAGAAAAAAGGCGGGCGTGGTGATGCGCACCTTTAATCCCAGCACTCGGGAGGCAGAGGCAGGCGGATTTCTGAGTTCGAGGCCAGCCTGGTCTACAAAGTGAGCTCCAGGACAGCCACAGCTATACAGAGAAACCCTGTCTCAAAAAACCAAAAAAAAAAAAAAAAAAAAAAAAAAAAAAAATTCAAAATGTTCACTTGGCTTTGAGAACTCAAACACCAGCACACACAGTGACTTAACCAGTGGTAGATTTTAAGAACACTGCCCAGAGACCCGTTTTCCCCCAAAGATCAGATCCCAGTCATTAAAACAATGCACCTCCTTATGTGGTACAGCCAAGCTGCACAACTACTTACCTAATGTGCATCTAAGCTTAGGTTGAAGTTTAGCAAAAATTTCATCTCTAACTTTATTCAAACAGGTATTTATTTCTGTAAATATTTCTGATGTCAATTTTTTACAATCTTCACCTTAAAGAGAAAAAAAGAACATCATAATTTCTCATCAATACATCTTTCCAGAAAACTACTGAGAAAGGACTAAGAATGAAAGTTTATCAGTACACTGCAGAGACAAAAAGCAAATCCCATTTCTTCCGCTGCCTCTCCTGTGATATACCATATGTTCTTTTGACACCTGTCACAGGCACAGCACCATTTGCCCTTACTACCTGGATGAAATCTCAGTTTAAGAGTAAAAACAACAACAGATGTAGTGACAGATACATATTAGAATAGTGAGTGTTCTGACATTCCCGTTTGACTCTGGAAACAATCCTATGGCTTCATCAAACTATGCTTCAAGTGTTTTGACCAAAGAAAAATAAACATGAACATTAGCCAAGACTTGTGTCATTTATTCCTGGAAAGTATGGGGGCAGGGGAAGGAAAAGAAAGAAGGAAAGAAAATATACCATCAGAATAATGAAGCCCACACACAGTTAAAAGATTAGAAAAGCTCAGAGTAGTCTGTAGATAGCTAATATAAACTAAAAGTAAAAAATTAGAATTCCCGGCCAGGCGTGGTGGCGCACGCCTTTAATCCCAGCACTTGGGAGGCAGAGGCAGGTGGATTTCTGAGTTCGAGGCCAGCCTGGTCTACAGAGTGAGTTCCAGGACAGGCACGGCTACCTAGAGAAACCCTGTCTCAAAAAACCAAAAATAAATAAATAAATAAATAAATAAATAAAAAAAATTAGAATTCCAACATCAAATTTTGCTCTTCTCAGATCAATGAGCTTTCACTCTGTCTGCTCAAGGGTCTTAATATTGTAAGGAAGACTGATGCGAGAAAAAACACTTTCAAACTCAAACTGAAACAAACGATCTAACAAAAGCATAAATATTCATACTCAAAGGTGGTTAAAGAATCTGAGATAGACTCTTTCATGTAATAAAAAGAGCAGCATATATATATTTTTTTAATTCTTAAAGAGTTATCCCTATGTGTTCTTCACTGCATATATACCCATCACATGTGTGCGGGTAACCAGAGACCAGAGAGGGAGGGTGTTAGAACCTGGGAATTATGGGAATGACAGACAGGCAGAGAAGAGCCACCACGTGTGTGTTGGAAACTGAACCCTGCAGGAGCAGCCAGTCCTCCACACTGCTGTGCAGCTCTCCAGCCCTAAAAGCTATTTTAATAATTCTTTGGAAAAAAGCCACTCAGCAAAAACCTTAATATGCACATTCAATACCTTCCTAGGATACTAATCTGCAAGGTATTCAAAAGCTACGTGGCTCTGGTCATGATACAAACCTATAATGGCAAACACAACAGGGGAGCAATGCAGGCTGGCTACACAAATGGCCTCCCGGTCCCCCATTACACTGTTTAGTACGTTAACAATAAGAAGTCACAACAAAACCAAACAAACCTAAGTGCAAGCAAAATCAGGTAAAAACACACAGTAGAGACTTTGGAAAAAATTCAAAAAAGGTTGAGAGGCCTTGACAGATGCAAGACTTCACGAGCCATTATCTAACTAACTGTGGGTGCAGGGAGGGACCAAGTGATCTCACAAAACTGAAAAGGAGCATGGACACACAATGCTGGTCACAGACAAAGTGGCTGAAAATGAAGAAAACATGGACGTGACCTCATGCCACACACAATTATCAGTTTCAGTACCAGGCTCAGCAAGCAGGCTGAGGCTTACATGCTGAGCCCTAAGCTTAGCTCCTAGAATCACAAGAAGGGAGACGACTCCTTTAAGGTGCTCTCCAGCCTCCACATGCATGCATGCACACAAATGTCATTTTAAAAATGTATAAAAAGGATTTCAATGCTAGAAAGTAAACTATGACTTCTCAAAGAACATAGTCAGTGAAGGGCTTTCTAAATGAAGAAAAGGAAAAGTGTTCTTAAAAAGCCACAAATATCACTGCATTCTAAAGGAAAGATAAATAATTTCTTGTAAATCAAGACATCTTTTAAGAAAGAAAGGGTCAGCACAATGGCTTGGAGGTATTGCAATTGTAAAGGCACTTGCAATCAAATCTATGACCTGAGTTTGACCCTAGATCCCACATGGTGGAGAGAACAGAAGCCTGCAAAGAACACACAGCTCCAAGTTGACCTTTGACCTACACACACACACACACACACACACACATACACAATAACTAACAAGTTAAATAAATAAATGTAATAATACAGTCTTAAAGTAAAAATACCAACTGCAAACAGAGAAGAACCAAGAGTATGTATCAGATATAAGAACATGATAGTCAATAGAACAAACAGGTATTTCACAGAAAGGGAAGGAAATGAACAGGTGAGTAACTACATAACTGTCCTCCATACCAGCAGGTTCCTAATCACCCACAAAAGGAAAATACAAGAGGGAAAAGAGCACCTGGCCTAAACAAGCAAATCTCCTTATCAGTATTACCTATATATTATCATCAGTATTTGCATAACATTTACATTGCATTAGGAATAAGTATTCTAGAGTTGACTTAAAATCCATGTGGTGGGCTTAGGGTAGAGCTCTGGCTTAGCATATGCAAGTCCTGGGACTGATCTCAGTCTCACAGAGTAGAAAAAAGTTGCATGTGATTTTAACATGTGCAACAGGCCTAGGAAGATCAACCTTCATTAAATCAAACTTCATTAAAATATGAAGTATATTAGACAATGTGCACTGGTATTATACAAGCATTATGCTGCTCCTCTCAAGAGGATCCTGCTATCTGTAGGGCATCCTAGAGCTAAGCTTACATAGACACCAAGAGAAGACTGTACTGATGTGTTTCTATTACTAGTTCGTTCGTTCATTCATTCATTTGCATGTGCTTGGGGGTGGGCTGGATGTGGACTCCACGCTTTCATCAGAGGAGACCTTCTTCTGCTTTTACTGTGTGGGTTCTGGGGAACTGATACCAGATCATCAAGCTTGGTGGCAAGCACTTTCAGCACTAAACCGTCTTACTGGCCTGAGAATGTTTTAATTCTTTTCTGGTTGGAAGTTAAGATTCCTGGGTATCCAACTTTGGAGGAATTTTTTCTTTTCTTTTCCTTTCCTTTCCTTTCCTTTTCTTTCCCTGTCTGCCTCTACCTCCAAAGTGCCGGGCAATAGGGGCATACGCCACCCTCCCAAGTGCTGGGATTAAAGGCGTGCGCCACCACTGCCCAGCACTTTGGAGGAATTAAAATAGGATGCAATGGTGCATGCCAGAGGCTAAGGCAAGAGGAATACAATTTCTAGGCCGCCCTGAGCAACACAGAAAGACACTTTCAAAATCAAAGCAAAATAAACAGACCATTGTATAAATATATGTGTGTGTACACATACAATTACAAAGATACAAAAATCCAAGGCTGCCCAAGCCATCTGCATATCCCTAGTCATCAAGGGCAGGGTGTTGGGAATGACAGGTGACTCTAATTTACTACTTCTGTTGAGGTTTGGTCTGTTCTATTTATTGTTTGCTGATAAATCCTAGCCCTGGTTGCCTCAGAGACAAGAGAATCTTCACATACACCAAGTGATGCTATGTGACCTTACTCCTTAATTTAAAACTATTGGTTGAACAACCAACAGTTGATGCCAACAGCCTATAGTCGGGCAGAAGAGAGGTAGGTGGGGCTTTCAGTTCACAGGCTTGGGTCTAGGGAGGACCAGAAGGGAGAGAAGAAAACACGGGGAGAAAGAAGACACCATGGGGTAGGTGAGTCATGAAAACATGGCCATGAGGGCTGGTCAACTGGGAGTTAGGAGCAGCCCAGATGGAACATGGTGAGTTATAACCCAGAGTTACTGAAGGGGAAATAGATTCTAATAGCATAGGGGGTCGATACCTGCCCCGCTCTAATGCTTTAAAGGCTTATTATAAATAAAAACTTGTGTATCTTCTATCTGGGAACTGAACACAGGTGGGGTAGAAACCTGACTGAGATTAAATATTTATTACAACAACTTTATTCTAGTTGTTTCACTTTTACAGACTTCAGATCTAACTTTAACGGATTATAGACTATCTATAAGTGATGACTATGATCACCCCGACAAGCTAAAAAAATACCACTGCCCCTGTGTTCTTTACTGGCAGCTCTGGGGACAGTCATGAGCTGTAACTAGCACTATCTCTAGGTTCCCTGCCTACGTCTCCACACAGAACAATGACTACCCATGGCTTTTTTTCCATATGCTGTGAGACAACACATAGGAAGAGTACATAGCACAGACCTGTGACGCCATGCAGGTGATGGGCGTGCAGAAGCTCATCTGCTTGGTGGTACATTTCAAACAGCCTCCCAAATACACACTCCTCTCTGGAGCATGCCTCCAGCACAGTCTTCCTCAATACCTCCAAGTGCACCAGGGCCGACAGGATACAGTCTAACCAGCAGAGCGCCTGAGCGTTTTTCCACTGGACACACAGAGTCTGGCAAGGTGGTAAACATCTGCTCTTAGATGGCATTTCCAGCTCAGATGTGACACTAACTGTAGCAGGATCTTCTGTAGCAGCCACGACCACATTATCAGCCTCCCAAGTCTCACTCGGCTCCACAGAAGCAGCTGTCCTGACAGCATCCTGGCAACCACTGGTATCTGGGAAGCTTGTTGAGAAGTCACCACATACTTCTCCATTATATTTACCATTCACAATTAGTTCACTATCAGTGACAATGTGACTTCTAGTCTTTTTAGAATGTACTGGAAGAGGTGAATTCCTACAGTTGGTTTCCAATCTTTTTCGTTTTTGAGGCTTACTTGGAGTGGGACAATCTTCTGAATCAGGAGAAATTAAATTAGTAAGTGACTCAGAGCCCAAAGGATAAATGCACTAGAAAGAAAAAATAGAATTGTTACAAAAAATAAACAAAACAAAAAGCAACAATCTTGATAATTAAAATTAGATTCCTGTGTCATGAAAAATTTTAGCATTCATTTGACATAAGAGTATCTCTATAAACCTAAACTGAAAGCAGAGGTAACTAACGCAAGTGTGCCCATCTCCAAAGAGTAGTTTCCCTAGTTAAGTTATATTATCAAATCATGTAAGTACAGCATAGTGGCACAGGCCTTTATTGCCAACACTTTACAAGTTGAGTCGTATGGGTCTCTTTGAGCGTAAGGCCAGCCTGGTCTAGACAGCAAGTTCCAGGACAGCCATAGCTACACAGAAAAAGCCCCATCTCAAAAAAAGTGGGGAAGGGGCTTTAAGTTAAGAGTAGACTAAATTGCTGGGCATGGTGGCACATGCCTTTAATCCCAACACTTGGGAGGCAGAGGCAGCAGATTTCTAAGTTCAAGGCCAGCCTGGGCTACAAAAAGTAAGTTCCTGGACAGCCAGGGCTACACAGAGCAACCCTGTCTCAAAAACAAAACAAAACAAAACAGAAAAGAGTAGACTAAATTAAAGGAAAACACTAGTTTTGCTTTAGTAGAAAAAAAGCAGCTGGGCGTGGTGGCGCACACCTTTAACCCCAAGACTGAGAAGGCAGGTGGATCTTTGAGTTCGAGACCAGCCTAGTCTACAGAGTGAGTTCCAGGACAGCCAAGGCTGTCTTTTCAAGACAGAGAGATCCTGTCTTGAAAAACAAACAAACAAACAAACAAACGCAATAAACAAACAAGCAAATAGAAACTTTTAACTATATGAAGAAAGACTACAAGTGCTATTTGGGAGAGAGATACAACTTATAGCATTAAAAACTGGTGAAATATTTTTAAATAAAAATTCTACCAGGTCCTTTCTATGTATCCTATGTGTTCTAAGATCTATTTTTATTATCCTTACTTATATGTATTTTTGAGTGAATGTGGTGTACATAGATACCCAGAGACTAGAAGAGAATGTCAGATCCCAAGGAGGTGAAAGTCACAGGCAGGCAACTGTGAAGTACCTAATGTGGGTGCTAGGATTGAACTCAAGTCCTCTGCAAGAACAGTACTTGCTCCTAACCTGAGTCATTGCTCCAGTCCCTATATCCTACTTGCATATTAAATGTCTCATTTAAAACATGCCTTCAACACCAGTATGGTAGACTGTGTCCTCCAGATAACTAAAGAGCCATATCTCCCAGTAATTTGTCAAAATAGAGTCATATCAGCCTCATGAAGAACTAAGATTCCCAACTAAATGACTGACTGCACCGAGCTCCTCATCAGCAGTGAGGACTAATAGTTAGTGCTCAGCTGTCTAACAAACACTTCTATACACAGCAGAAGGCTTGCCTGGTCAACCCAATGAACCACAATACTAAATCAAACCATTACACCTAGGAAGCTAGCACGTTCTCAGGTGATTACCTCACAGCTACGGGTATGTGGCATGCACTGAATTCCCTTCCCATTCACACACTGAACTCCGAGTGAGCACGTCAATTCTTCAGCACATAGACAAGCTCTGCACTGCTGGCTGTACAGTGAGTTCAGTAATAACCTGGCCTAGCCCTCATGCCCTGAGAGTTCCTGATTTCCGACTGAGCCTAGGAATGGTAACACAGAACAATCAGAGGTGAGCCAGGAGTAGTGCACTGTGCCTACAATCCAGCATTCAGAGAATGAAGTGGGATTGTAACTTTAGATCAGTTTGAACTATATATGGCCTGTCTCAAAAATAAAAACAACCTATCTCAAAACATAAGCAAGCAAACTACTACATATAGAGTTGAGTTCCAGAGTACTCCTTATCACTTAAAAAGGGATGCAGAGAACACTGAAAGTGTTAAATCCATGTCTAACAGCCAAAGTCTCCCTCCTAAGGGCTGGATTTAAAGACCCAGACTAAAAAATCCTGCTAAATCTGAATGTATTGTTCAAAGGTGGGTAGATACTTTGTCTAGAAAGCTTCCACATCCACACTATTAGGTTAACGGGTGCTCCAAATACATTTGGTGCTCTCAATGTGTTGTCCAAGTATCCAAATGTGATTCTCAACCCGTGGGCCATGACCCCTTTCAGGTTGTCAAACAACACTTTCACAGGGGTCCCCTAAGATCATCAGAAAACACATTTATGATCCATAACCATAGCAAAAGTTAGTTATGAAAATAGCAATGAAAATAAACTTTATGGTTGGGGGTCACCACAATACTAGTTACTGTATTTAAGAGTTGCAGCATTAGGAAGGTTGAGAACCACAATCCTGGATCAACCCAATCCTTCTCTTGGACGTTAGAGCCTACCCTCTGCTCCAGGGGTAGCCTTAGCCACTTTCCCTCCCTAACTGGTAGGATCAGCATATAAACACACCCATGTATTTTCCCCAACTTAAAACAAACAAAAAGCCCCCACCTTCTTCCCTCCTGTGCCACAGTTCTCAAATCCCAATCGCATCAATCACAGCCCTTTCCCCTAGCTGGACAG
The DNA here is from genome assembly GCA_902729485.2 of Mus minutoides. Classification (NCBI taxonomy): domain Eukaryota; kingdom Metazoa; phylum Chordata; class Mammalia; order Rodentia; family Muridae; genus Mus; species Mus minutoides. Next base: position 373,046 of record LR749638.1, on the reverse strand, counting down.
AGGCGGTCCTCACTTTCCCTGAGCTCCTCCTCCTTTGACTTTCCAAATAATACCGTCTCCTTCTTGGTTTTATTCTTACCAAACTCTCTGATTCTTGGGAGTCTCCCTGATGTCTCCAACCTCCTAATACTGGCTCACAGCTCAACCTCAGTCATACTTTAACTTACCACGCACATATATCATTCAGTTAGGTATATTTTGTACTCATGACTACCAAATCTTTATCTCTAAGCTCAAAGTCTCCACCAGTTAGTTGCATGTAAAGCTCCAAGCGATTACTCTGCCTGTCTTGAGTTTATCTGACTTAGTCTGTCCCCAAATCTTGTTTTTCCCAACATCTTTCCCAGCTCACTAACCAACTCAATCCATCCAACTGATGAGGAGGAACATGTGGGAACCACCCTCACTCCCACTCCCATGCTGTTTCCTGGACCTTCAGCAAATCCTGTTGGTTTTACCTTCAAAGAACTGTTGGTCCTCAGTATCCACAGCTACGTACTTGGGCCTATGATGCTGTGTCTGTACTGAGCTTCATACAGACTTCCTTGTCAAACCCCTAATAATTCAGCACAACATTCCATTCACATTGTAGTTACCGTTATGAATAATCTAGAAATGTTTTGCAGTAATGACAGAGGATACAGATGGGCCATAATGCAAAAACACTTTGTTGTTTTCTAGAAATGACTTAAGTGTCTTGTCTGCAAAGGGACTGTGTAAATGGGATCCATCCATAGCCTGTCACTTTAATTCTATCCCATCTCTCTAGAATACTGCAGCTGCCTTTCCACTAGGCAGGGGAAAACCAGCTTATTTGCTTTCTGCATTGCTCTCAGGGAGTTGCAGCACTTGTAGGCAGATGCTCAGGGGTTTCTTTCTACACAAGCACTCGGTCCTGAAGACTGGACACCACATGTGTAAAAGTAACTTTTATTCTCCTATAGTAATTGTCATCTCTGAGGCTTACTGCCTCTGTCAGCTAAGCAAGGCCTAGTCCTGGAAGCTTCTAGCCTCCATATACTCTTATCTAGTCCTAGAACGTTATCAGCTTCTGAGACTTACTGCTGAATAAGCTCAGCCTTTCAGATGAAGCTCAGTTCTTTCTGAACTCTGGCTGATTCAACTGAGCTGTTCTGGCTTAAATTCCTCTTCAAGCAGACTGATTGAATCTGGCTTCTCTCAATTTCTTACTGAATTGCTCTGCTTGGCCTCAAACTAATTATAGCAACCTTTTCTCATCTTCTGATTCCTTTTCCTGCTCACTCTATCTTTATTGTTACTAGCTTGTTCTCTCTTCAGTCCGTCTCTGTGAAACTCTCCTGGCAACACTGCCTTCTCCTCCCGCTCTGGGCTGCTCTGCTCTCCCTCTTACTCTACTCCACGGCTCTCCACCAACTGGATTCCCTTCCTGGGCTGTCTGTCTCCCTTACGGAGCTTCCCTTTCCTTGTGAGAGTTGGCCATATCCTATTTTGTCAAATCTTTCTGATTTGTCACTTTTTCTGTGTGCCATTCAATTAGACATCACTTTCAAACATGGGTACTTCCTTCTGCAAACTAACTCTACCTTCACTGTTTGGGATTAAAGGTGAGTACTAAGGGTGCATCTGTATTCCAGGCAGAGGAATTAAAGGTACATGCTAAGAAATGAGCCACACCCTAACTAGACAGAGGTTCAAATACCACACACACATTTCTGAAATGGACACCAAGTAAGCAAATGTCTCTCTAGAAAGGCCTCCTAGCAACTCCAGGCACTTGTACCTGATGGACTGGGGACAAACTGTTCCCTACAACCTGAGTGTCAAGATACCTCAGAGAAGTCAGAAAGATGTGCTCAATGGTATACTCTAGGGACCATAAGAACAACACTGGTAAAGCGATACATAGGGCACGATGCAGGGCAGGGAAGAGAGTGGTGTGGCACCTCTGTTCCATCTGGTCACACCAACCTACAAATTCATGGAATACTCCCATTCCTGCAGTGCCTGGTCTGTAGCCCTCCCCGTTTCCTGTGGGTCAATGGATGAACTTGAGTGCCAAGCATCTAACCAGTTGGTCTTTCTGGGGCATCCTGAAGCTAACTAGGAGCACCACCCTAAGTCACCCCCTGGGAAGTCGAGCCCTACACATTACCTAGTCTGTCAATCCTGAGGCACAGTGATCCTAACAGACAAGATACTATGCCACTCTTGCACCAGGTCCCTGCAGACTCCTCACCTCACCCGGCCTTACTTACTATGTGTGAAGCTGTGTATGTGAGGAGGAAAACAACAAAAATGGATCTGGGAGTGCTGTCTTGGATTTCTTGGGGGGATGCAAGTGGTTATTTTTCAAATGCCAAATTAGTTTGCATGTCTTTTTAATACCACCAACTTCTTATTGTAAAACAAAATAAAAACAAAACCAAACAGGATTATGTTTAGTGCTAAAATTCTTATGAAGAAGAACTTTTTCAATTTATACAATGTAAACTGAATGTTTGTGAGAGGTCTTATTACTGCTTTTCCTTAGCAGACTGTGGGTACTAAAGATATAAATTATGAAATAATGTCTATGCATTCAAAGTCTATACTCTGAAAAATACAAAACCAATAAAATTTAAATAATGAAGAAAAAGAAGTACACTAAATAATATATATATATATTTAAAGCAATATACTAAATAATACTAGTGGTACTTTACCTGAAGATCCTCACACAGAAAGACAGATTCTTGGAAACTAATGCGGTAAGGTTTTAAGGTGCTTAGCTTGCCTTTCGCTCTACAAGCAGGGCAATGCCTGTCTGTTGTGACTTTAGCTGAAGCATAATTCTAAAAGAGAAATAAAGCAAATTAAAAGAGACATTCCTATTATAGTAAGTTACAAAAGAGTTAAATGGAAGGGTGACCAGAAAAAAAATGTTTAATTTTCCTCTAGAAGATTTCTGCCAAGACTAAACACATTTACTATCTTAAACAGCTATTATCCAAACAATATTAAAACTTGACTTAGCTTCATTCACCAGAAAAAGGAAATATCAACTGCCAAGGAAAATGTATATAGTCCATATTTTCAAAGAATAACAAACCATAAAATCTAGGCGTTAGTTTCTACTCTCACATATCAATAACAGAGAGGTAAACAAATTATAATCTTTCGCCATTGCTGTAAGATTTCCGTGGAAGACAGAATTTTTTAGGATTTTATTCATAATATGAAATTTTAAATTTCATTTAAATTTCAAACATAAGAGGAAAATAACCAGTTTTGCACTGAGGCCAAAAATAAGTTCACTAACTTTTCCCAAGTACCCCAGCATGGGGAGTGAAGGTATCCCTACATCAGTCCCTGGTCCAACCAGTGGCAAACCATTTCCAATCTTCAGAGAATCATCCGTCATTCCGAGTCATTGGCTAATTTATGTCACTTGGAACATGTCAAAATCACTAAGGATTTTTCAATGAATCCTGGAAAAAAAAAAGTCAACAGGCAATTAAATAAAAATCCTATTTACTCTAAAAAGAGAGTTTACAAATTTTATAAGACAAGAGATATTAAGTATGTTTGTGAGCTACATGCTCTTGGATAAGCATATCCTAGACTCTAGTCTTCAGAATACCTTCATGTATGTAGATATGTGTAAATGTATGAGGAGAGTGACCACAGGATGCAGCTTCATAACACACAGAACTCTCCCTACAGGTAGCTACTGGTCAGAGCAAGCTCATCCACTAAGTTGCAGAACCTAAGCTTTCCAGTCTCTGTATCAAACAACTATGTCAGCGTTACAATGAGAAAGTACCAAAACCCTCCAGACCCACTGTTCTACCAAAGAAATAAAGGAACCACATTTCATACAACCTTTCTTCTGTTTTCAACCACAAAACTGCCCACCAGTTGGAAATACTTTTTGCTAGTTTGAAGACAGGGTATCCCTAAATAGCCCTGGCTGGCCTGAAACTTGCTATGTCTGACCTTGAATTCTGCTTACCTGCGCCTCCCAAGCACTGGGATTAAAGGCTCATCACCAGCAGAATTTAAAAAGCTACCCACAAAATATTATGGTCTTTGTAAATGATCTGTATCGGAACAATAGTCTAAGTATTTCTGTAAGACAAATAAATTTCACATGCATGCCTTGAGTGTATTTCCACAGAGCAGACCCATTTCCAAGATCAGAGAGCAAAAAGTCATGAGAGATAGCTCAATAAAAGGAAAAAATATGGACTTAAATTACAACAAAAGCAGATCTAAAAGATATTTAAGCAAAGGTAAATTATCATTTAGCTAAGGAGTTGAAACTTCAAGCATCGAACCTATGGATCCATAATTCTAGAACAACCACCTTCTGGCCCACAGATCCACTTTTAAAGACTTGTTATGTACTGAGTGATTGTGGCCCATGCCTTTAACCCCAGGCACTAGGGAGCAAAGGCAGACATCTCTGTGAACTTGAGGCCACCTAGTCTACAGAGAAATCCTGCCTCGGAAAAACAAAACAAGCTGGGCAGTGGTGGCGCACACCTTTAATCCCAGCACTTGGGAGGGAGAGGCAGAATTTCTGAGTTGGAGACTAACCTGGTCTACAGAGTAAGTTCCAGGACTATACAGAGAAACCCTATCTTGAAAAACCAACCAACCAAACAACAACAAAAAAAACCAGTTATGCTTTTCTGTCCTAGCTGAAAAGTCTGAAAAGCCTTTCCTGTGAAGAAAACACAGTAATTCCAAAAATATACACACGGTTTGAAAGACATCTGTACCCACTTGGGAGGAGGAAGCAGGTACAAGTTAAGACCAGCCTCAGCTACAAACGAACTCAAAGTCTACCTGGGCTGAGGGAGAGACAGAGTCACATAGACACACACACACAAAGAGAGTGTTAGCTGGTTCTACTTATAACTTAAGAGAATTACAGGACGCAGGAAAAGCAATGTGCTAAAGTGGTAAAAGCTTAGGCTACACACCTGGATTTGTTCTAGGAAGAAAATGAAGTCGCACTGACAAGATGCTAACACCTAAGTCACAGTTACCATCTGGTCTACTTTGCTCTGAGGGAAAGAGATGTGTTCCTTCTGTCATTCTGCATTCATTCTCAGAAGAGAAACCTGCAGGCTCCTGAAAAGGGTGTTAAGAAAACTTTTTATCTGCCTGAGGGTCTAGGTAACTGTGTGGAATGGTTCTTTCTCAATATGGAGGTAAAAAATGAGAATCCTTCAAGTCTGCTTTCCTGTCAATAAAGAAGTCAAGGCATATTTGAGCATGGTGGTTGGTGCATGCCTTTAAGCCTTTAATTCCAGTGCACGGATCTCTTTCAGTAGATCTATTGCAGATTTCTGTGAGTTTCAAGCCAGCCTGTTTCACACAGTGAATTCCAAGCCAGGCAGGGGTATATAGTGAGACCCTGTCTGTGGAAGGAAGGAAAGGAGAGAAAGGGAGGGAGAGAAGGTGGGAGGAGACCCATTAAGATAGTAGTAGAAACACCAAACAATATTAGGAATCTCCCCCTCCCCAAAGAATATTCATGTTTTAAAATACCAGAAGTGGATTCTCCGGGTCTTTCAAGCACTGTGTTATATACAAAACCCCGGGGTGATTCTCAAATTTCAATTTGTCTAGGAATAAATTACCTTCCTTATTTTTTTCTCCAAGTGTAACCGCTAGCTCCTCCCTGTACAGTATCTAAATTTTGGAATCTTTGGACTTCCAAATACAAAGACTAGAAAGTTTGTGCCATCTACTTTCACCTCTCTCATGTTTGCACAGTAGGCGCCATCTAAACTCATGGACGAGGCTTTGGAAATGTTACAAACCTGTCTCTCTTTCCATTCATATCACTATCAAAATGACAGCTCCGCTTCAAACCACCTATTTAATCCAATAATCCAATCTGACTATAGGAAGTCCGCCCAAACAGATCAATACATCCTAAAACTTATGACATGAGCTTATTTCAAGGAGAACAACCAAGGTTTTCCAGTGTTCATCTCTGGCACTTCTCCTCTTCTTACCTATGCCCACCCCCAAGCCCCCACCTTCAACGTAGGTAAGTCACATTCCAGAGACCTTAATGGGAGGTATCAGCCCAGAATTGATCCATTTATCTGCCAATCACGAGAGGGACTTAAATTTAATTCACTGCATGTACAGAAACTATTACAGGTATTCGAAGGGCCTGGAACTCGTCGGAGATTTACCTCTCGGCTCTGCATATAAGAATTGTCAAGGCCAACAGACTTAAGGCCCAGGCAAGGGGTAGGCTTTTCAGAGCCCAGTACTGCTTGGTACCCAGCCCAGCTCCCCGAATTTGAGACGGATGGGGCCACGCGAAGTGAGCTTCAAAAGCCAACCAAGGAAGTCCAAGAGGCGCGGCGTTCCGTTACCCAGCCCACCTCCACGCTCTTCGTGGGGCGGGCACAAACTCTGGTTTCTCTTCAGCGTTTACCTCTTGGAGCCTAACCGGACCCTGAAGACCCAGCCTGCACCTCCATCCTCCTCCATCCTCCACCTTGCCCACAACAACCTCGTTCGTACCCCATCCTTTCAGCGCGCCAACGACCCACCCCGGGCACTCCAGCCATCCCAATTTCTACTTCCCGAGGGAACTACTCTGTCTCCCTTACCCGCCCGAAGCACGCTCCTTCTTCGCATACAGTGGACCCGAACTCCTCTTCCAGCTTGAGGTCCGCACCATCAAACCGTAACGTTCAGCCCACGTTACCGCGGAAGGCTCCTCCCCAGCAGCCCTCGCCGCCAGGAAAGCAACTTCCGCCTGCGAGTCCACCACCCAAGAGCTACCCCACAAACACTTTCCTGCGGCAGGCCGCCCTGCTTGAGAGCACGCGGGCAGGGCCGGGGAAGGGGAAAACCAGAGCACTTCCGGCAGGGCTCCGCAGAGGCGTGGCTTGCCTGCCCTGCCGGGGCAGGCGCAGTGGGAACTGCGGCGACAGGGCGGGGCCCCTCGCTACGGAGCTTACAAAGTGTGAGTCGGGAAGACGGAGGAGGGGGAGGGGCTGGGTTGGGGGCGGGCCGGGTTCTGGAAGCTGCTGGAAAGCGCTGGAGTGGCGGAGGTGACGCCAGAGGCTAGGGGGCGGGGCGTGATTAAAATTAGTGCGCGGCCTTCTGCGGAGGGATTACGCTGCGAAGGAAGGAGCGGTCGTTGGGAGGGTGCCTGTCTGGTGCGCAGGCGCAGTGATGGGCCTCCCTGGTGGCAGTCATGGCTGCCGCCACGACGGACTCCCATAGTTGGTTCTTTTCGGCCCACGAGCCACCACCTTACGTGTTCACAAACGGTTACCACACACGAAGCTTCCCCTCCCTTCTTCCCCAAACCCATCCTTGGAGGCCACTTTTCCTTTCTTCCCTCTCTGATCTGCTCACGGTAAGGGGAGTAGCGAAAGACGAGCACTTGACGCGGGGTGCGCGCATCTCAGCAGCCGCCCTGCCTCCTTTAACTTCAGAGAGAGGGGAGAGCTCAGTTGCTAAGTTTTAAGAACTGCCTTCGTAGAAAGGTCATGTGGTGTCAGGGAGGTCGTGACTGATCGCGTTCAGGAGGACAGCCTATTCTTGGAGTCCTTTGCATAGACTGTTTCCGTGGCCTGGGACTACAATTTGGGATTTTTCTGGACCTTGCAGGAATCATGACTGGCATTTTGGATTGCGGTTCTGTAGGGTTTCATTAGTGGTCTTAAACGACTATGATCTGGCAGAATACTGATAATTTTGGTAGCGTGCTATAGGGGAAACAAGTCCGCTGTAGGAAGAAATTATTCAATAAAAGAATTTCAGTTTGTGGTCCTTAGGAATGGAAATCGCTGAGCGTTCCAACAGAGACTTTGTTAGGGTTTTGGTTTTTTTTTTTTCCTCCCTCAAGATGAAAATAGACTGGTTAGGTTTTGCTTTTTTATTTTAATTTTATTTATCTTTGCATTTACACTACATACTGTACTGGTATATTTGTTGTAAGATCAAACAAGTTAGATTCTTTTTTGTATGGATTATGAGGTTTTGAGAAAGTATTTCTTCCTGAGATAGTAGCCAAGGTTAACAGGATTGTTTTCTTATTCAACATGCTATTTCCATTTTTAGAGTGGAGTACACTTCCCCTCCCAATAAACACTTGCTGAATGTCAGCTCATAAATTGAATGATCTAATTGGTTCAGTTAAAATGTAACGAGACTTTTGAGGTGTAAAGCAACATCCACAAACAACTAGAATTAAAATAAAAATGGATTATTGCTGTCTTTAATGAAAATTTTATTAAAACAAAATTTTTGGCCAGAAAAACTTAATATTGACAAACAAAATGAAGATGGAATATGGCGGGAGGGGGGGGATGATTCCCAATTTACTTCGGGTTAATAGTCCCCAACTGAGAGGATACTGTGCACTTCTGTGTATTATTTCCATAGTATGCAGAGTGCCTATTTTTATATACATTGGTCCCATAGAGAGTATAGTTACCCTCAGTAGATTAAAGTAGGTTTATCTATTTCTACTTAGAAATTTATATTCAATAAGTGGAAGCTTTTATTTAGTTAATACTTAAGCGGCAATAGGAATACAGTGCTCTGCAGATCATTTTGTGAGCTCTTATTCTTTTTCCTATTGTATTCCTTAACTGAAAACAAACCTTTAGCACCAACTTGGAATAGAAATGCTACCTCTACGCCAGATGTGGTGGACACCTTTGTAATCCCAGCACTCAGGAGGACCTTGGGTGGAAGCCAGCTTGGGCTATATATCAAATGAGTCCTTAACGGTTGAGACTTGTCTTAAACTCAAACCCTGCTGTGATTGTATATTCTGGTCTCATTAACTGGACTGCAGAAAGGACTTCCTTCAGTAAGTTACTCGCCCTGCAGCAATGAGGGCCTGAACTGGAAGCCCCAGCACTTTGATAGCACTTGGCTCAGTTGTATGCACCTCTTACCCCAGGCTGGGAAGGTGCAGATCTGTGGATCCCAGGGTCTTGCTAGCCACCCAGCCTAGCTGAATCTGTGAGCCCCAGATTCAGTTAGAGACCCTGTCTCAAAAAGTAAGGCAGAGAGAAAGGAATACCATTAGCATCGACCTCTGTCCTCCCCTATACACTCAAGACACACCAGCATATACCCAGGCAGCCTGACTTTCCAGTAGCACCCAAGGACTACAGTCTTGTAATCCCTTTTCTAAATCTTATCTTCAGAAAGCTGGAAAAAACCAAAAGCTCTTTGGTAGTAAAAACTGATACAAACCAATGAGATTAGTGAGCTTTATCCTGTGTATTTTATTGAAACAACATTAATAGGTTTGATTGCTGTGTGCTGCTGTTGGCCGCTGGCATGAAGGGTTTTCTATAATGGTTTGAGTACTTTATATCTTTTCTCCTCTTTGTTTTGCCAGTACTGGGAAATGAATCCAGGGCATCACACCAGTGCTGGGCAAGTAATGTACCACCCAGTCATTTTCCCAGACCCCTTTTTTTTTTAATTTGAGAAATCGTTTTACAAACTTTTCCCTGGCTGGCCTTGAACTCACTGTGTAGGCCAAGTCAACCTAGAATTGGTGTAACTGAGATTATAGTCCTGTTCTACCAGGCCCCACTATAATAACCTTTTAAATCTCCAACTCTTAGATTTTAGTAAAAGAATTATAGGCCTATATTTATATTTGGCAAGTTTTTTGGTTTTTTTTGTTTTGGTTTGGTTTTTTGGTTTTTCAAGACGAGGTTTCTCTGTATAGCCCTGGCTGTCCTGGAACTCACTTTGTAGACCAGGCTGGCCTCGAACTCAGAAATCCGCCTGCCTCTGCCTCCCAAGTGCTGGGATTAAAGGCATGCGCCACCACGCCCGGCTTGGCAAGTTCTATTGTACAAGGCATTTGTTTAAAAAATTAATTTGAGGCATTATTTGTTGTCAACGAGTTCAAGTGAGTTAAATATGGGGAACGCCCTACTCGTGTACAATTATTGGGATGTACAGAGCTTATCTGTTAGGCCAAAGATTGTATTAGTTGTCTCAAGGTATTGTTTTGTTGTCTTAGAACTTTTAAGTAAACTTACATGATATCTCATAATACATCCACACTTACCTGATTCTTTTCCCCAAACGAGCGGATAAAATAAGAGTCACGGAGTAGATACTGGAGTATCTGATATCTAATTCTGTCTTTTTTGCTGTGTACTTTATACAAGTTGTTTAATTTTGGTGCCCTGGGAACATCTATACAGTGACAAGTTTGGAGCAGATAAGTAGTTCAAGGAAAGTCCCTTATAGTTGTGACATCACCTGCAGATACTTTCTTGAGACTACCACTAAGGACTTCATCCATCTCAACTTACACTGCTGTCTTGCTGGTCAAAACTTACTGCTTAAATTGAGTAGTACATAGCTCAGACTTTGTACAATGACAGTCTTCATGCTATATCTGTCTCTCAGTCACTCTGCCAAGGCTCAATAAGAGCTGAGGGGGCGGTGCGTGCATATATAGGCAAGTAAAGTACTATGAGGATGTGATCTGTGTCCTGCCTTTTAATGAGAGTGTTGCATAGTTGCCCCCGTTTCCCTTACATGTTCACTTGTCTCAGGTGGCTTTCTGTCACCGTGTCAGTCCGCTTCGGATTCGGGTTGCTTGGGTTTCTTTCAGAATCTGTCTTGGTTACTTTTCTTGTTCCTGTAACAAAATGCCCTGATAATAATGGCAGTGCAGGGAAGAAAGGGTTTATTGTGACTCACAGTTTAAGGTTAGTACATCTCCTGGGGACATCACTACAGCAGGGCCTTGAAGTTACTGGTCACAGTCCTGCACAGTCAAGAAGCAAAGAGCCAAGTAGATAGATTAAAGTGGAATAAAAATGTAAAGCATTGCCGGGTGTGGTGGCGCATGCCTTTAATCCCAGCACTCGGGAGGCAGAGGCAGGCGGATTTCTGAGTTTGAGGCCAGCCTGGTCTACAAAGTGAGTTCCAGGACAGCCAGGTCTACACAGAGAAACCCTGTCTCGAAAAAACAAAAATAAATAAGTAAATAAATAAGCATTGTACAATAAATGATATACTCATCATTTCTCACACATGTGACTCTCTGTGTGTCCTAAACAGTAGTATAGCTACTTCTGTCTGCTATGGCTCATACATGCCCTGTGCCTACATCATGAGAGTGGGAGAGTGGTGTTAATATCATGCCTGACTCTAAACAAAATTGATTAATCACATCACCTGAGTGGCGTCTTTGTTTGAAACCAGAGGAAGAAAGAGCTGTGTTTAGGGACCTTGACCCAGACAACTTACGTAACTTTGAACATCACAGTCATGCAGCACAGCAAGCGTGACAGTGAGCGTGTGGGGGGAGATGAGTTAGCAGCAGACCGGGGCTTTCGAGTGCATGCTCATCAAATGCTATTTAAACTGAATTTTTCTTTTAACGGTCTTGCTCTACGTGTAGTTGGATTTAGAAGGCAACTTTTTCATACTGCTACTTTATTAAAGATTTATTTTTATTTTAATTATGTGTGTGTGTTGGTGCAGATGCCTGAGGACTGGAGAGGTTTTGGATTCCCTGGAGCTGGAATTCCAGGGAGTTACAGGAAGTTGTAAAGCAGCTCATATGGGTGTTAGGAACTGACCTGTTATCCTCTGCCAGAGTTGTTCATGTTCTTAACCATTGAGCCACCTCTCCTGAGTATTCCTGCTCTGAGACAGAAAACTAAGCCAAAAGGAAACAGCGTATCTAAGTTTGCACATTAAACTGTCAGACCCGAGGCTGAAGGCTGCATCCTCTAACTTCCAATCCTGAGCTTTTTTTTTTTCAGCCTACTACCCACCCCAGAGCTGAGCTGAGCATGTAGCTCCCTCCCATTGTCGGAGGGCTGAGAGCTTAGACTGAACCAGCCTGGACTTCAGAAATGAGCCCTGCATACTTCAGTGAGAAAACAGCATACTACAGGAGTTTGAGTAAGGCCTGAAAGTAATCATGCAGCATGCTGATTAGCAATCAGGAGTTCTCTACATTAAAAAAAACCTTAAACTCCTGTAGAGAAACACTTTCTTAATTGGGACATGGTTGTCACTTCAAGATGAATCTATCAATCAGAGATACTGGACTCAATTTAGGGCTATTTAGAAGTAGATAGTCTTACTCGCCAAGAGTTCATGCCATCATTTGGTTTAGCCAGGAAATTTAAAACAGGAAATTGCCAAGAAAAAATATGTAAAAAAGTAAATAAAATAAAATTGAAACTTACAATAAAATCAATTTGACTATTTTAACTAGGTTGGTAATAAACAAATAGCAAGATCATAGTTTAGTCTTATGACTAGATTCTAACTTCCTATAACTTGGGCACTAGTAATTGTTTAATAAATGAATTAAAACAAAACTGGAATGGGAAGAAACTGTCTTTTTTTTTTTTTATATAGAAAGTAATTTTAAATCATTGAATTTAAGTCATTAGCATCTTTACTGTGTGATTCCCAGAACTGTTTCACAAGTCAACATTGGACTGTGGGACTGGAAAGATGGCTTTAAAAATCCTTAAATTTTAAATCTGGCCCGCTTTTCAGTGGTGTACTCCAGCTTCTTTACTCGTGCTGTGCCACCACGTGTTTTAAGTGGTGCAGACTCCTGCTCTTAGACTAAGAGAGAGGCGGGAATGCATCGGCTGAGAGACACAGCCTGCCTTCACCTGGGCCACTTACTCCAGACCAAATACTAAACTTCTCCAAGGCTCAATTTCATCTAGAAAATGAAGATATCTACCAGTCCCACTTCAGTCATTTAGCTAGTATTGTGATCTCAGGAAAATTATTTCACATCTCTGAGCCCACGTTTCCCATATAAAAAATAAACTTATCTTAAATAAGATAATATGCAAAAAAGCAGATGGCAGTTAGGAAGCCCTCAGGACACATGGCAGTCTTTCCTCATCCTCCACACCCTACAGGCCCTTTAAGGGTTGTCCTAGTTCTATCATTGAACCTTCCTCAGCTAGGTCTGCCGTCTCTCGCCCATGGTTTACTTGCCCAGGTACAAGGAATGGGTCCTCAAATTATTGTGGGTCAGCTTTATATTTGGGGACTTATTAAAGCCATAACTGTAGTCCTCTCCTGACCACAGGGTTTGGATGGGTTCTGAGCATCTTTAATTTTTTTCTCTTCACATTTCCTAATGCTTGCCAAAAGTCCTGGGTTTCCACCTACCCGTTAATAAACATGAGTTCTTACTGTTTGCTGTGTGAGTCTCATTGTATAGCTCTTCAGAGATACTATAAATTCCATGGGCCAAGAATATGGCTATCCCCTGCAGTTGCAGGATGCCAGAGAACAGCCCTCAACAAATACTCGTTTAGAAGCTGCGTAAGACTACTTCTCTTTTTCTTCCTCTCCGTACATTTGGATCCAATTACATTAGTTAAGATAAAATGTAAGTTGACACACCCCCTCCTAAAAAAGTTTTTTTAGAAAATGTGGCTGAGGTTGGCAACACTAACAAGTTGATTCACACCACACTTCAGAAACAGGCTGATTTCAGTCATTCTCAAGAGGACTCCAAGAACGTGGCTTATCCCGAACAGTTATAGGATGCTAGAGAGCGGCCCTCAATAAATGACTCCCTTCAGTCTTCCAGAGCCAAGAAAACAGAGTAAAGAGCTGAGCCACTGAGTTTCAAGCTTGCCTAAGCTTGCCTAAGACAGTTCACCCTTCTCTAGGAAAGTTCAGATGAGAAAAGTTCATGTTGGCATGGATATTAACATGTGCAGCATTAAAGGCTTTTTCTGCACTCTGCATATATACAGTACAACAGCTCAGTCTAATGCAGGAATAGATCAGATTAAGATACCTTGTGACTGTTAGCTCAGACATGGTTCTTAGCATCCTGTCTGCTAGCTGTTAGGAAGTATTCCTTTGTGGTTGGTCATAGTTATCCTAGGCTTTATAGCACGAGAAATCATTCCTCCTCACTGTTCCTGGTAATGGGTTTTATTAAAGGCCTTACATCCAGATACTATAATTTTTAAAATACCTACATTAAGAATTAGATAGTTGGGGCTGGAGAAATGGCTCAGTAGTTAAGAGCACTGGCCAAACTTGCAGAAGGGCCACTGAGCTCCTCACAGCCATCTGTAACTCCACTTCCAACAGAACCGATACCCTTTTCTAGGCCTTTGCAGACGCAGCATGCAAAGGATGCACAAACATACATGCAGACAAAACACTCATAGCCATAAAATAAAAATATCCTACTGTGTTTCAAAACTGTATATAAGGAGGTAAGTGAAGCGTATTCTGGACCTTCTGCCACGTAGCCGATGACTTCCTAAAACAATTACACTGATTACTTTACATGGGTTTTGATAGTTAGGCATCGGGACGTGGACAACTCTGCTTCAGTCTCCCGTGGATCATCAGAAAGGGCACTTTGTGTCCTCCCACTGTGGCACCTGAATTCCCTCTAGAGAGCAAATGATCTGAGAAATGGGCAGGAGCCATAGCTCCTTTTGAAACCTTGCCTCAGAAGCAGTACATCATCCCTTGCTGTGTTCTGTAGATTAAACCACCCTCCCTTGTTAGAGTGTGGGAGGGACCTCTTAAAGGTATAAATACCAGGAGGCAGGATTCAGTGTGGGCTGGCAGCCACAATTATATCGCATGTTTTATACTTGAAAGAACAAGTAATTCAATATCTCATTATAAGCTTATTAAAATATTGATGGCAGTTTCCTGCAATAATTGTATTTTGTATATATTACATATGGTAATGTAGTTGAGAAGTAAGTTAACAGTGTCTGTCTACAGGACAGCTTCCGGTCTAGCTGAGTGTCTAAATCTGTAGCATACATTCCACCAATATCCTACTCAGTTTGCATGGTCTTCTAGACAAGTGTGGAAGTTCAGGTGATCTATATTATAAGGTGAAGATAGCTACAATATTTTTAGTACAAATTAATAATTATGGTCTCCCTAAGAGGTTCCCCATAAAGCTTGAGTCCCGGGCTCTGATTTATTCAGGTCTTTTGTCTTGTTGGATTCTCTGGCTTTTTTCAGTAGTGACCAGAATGAGGTGTATGAATGTAGCTGGCTAATAGAGGTCCTTCACCTTATTTAGATTGTCCTTAGGCCGAAAGGCATTGAAAGTCTGTAGTTTGATTAAAATTCAAATGTCAGACCATTAAAGAAGTCCAAGTAAGTGAAATAAAATAGGTAAGAAGATAACTCACTTTGATATAGAACATTAAATAATTTTAAGTTTTGTAATACAGCAAAAACAAACAAACAATCCCCATATAATGTGAGAGCAAACTTGGAACATTCATTTACCCTCCATTTTTGTAGCCTAAGGACAATTAACAGTGCAAAATGTTCTTGTGACCAAAAATAAGCATTGCTGATCCCCCTGGCATTGCCTCCAGAG
The DNA here is from genome assembly GCA_902729485.2 of Mus minutoides. NCBI lineage: Eukaryota > Metazoa > Chordata > Mammalia > Rodentia > Muridae > Mus > Mus minutoides. The sequence continues at coordinate 357,676 of LR749638.1, read as the reverse complement.
GCTGAGTGCAGGTCTGTGCTCCAGCACTCTGCAGACGGAGGTAAGAGGATCCCTAGACCAAGGCTTGGCCTGAAGGACAAGACTATGAATGAGCAGTAATGGAAACCCAGACACTTACTGTAGTCAGTGTTTGCGCCTGCACACAATCTGCTCACTGAACAGTGGAATGCAGAGTAGACAGCAGACTTAGCCCACTTGCATATGCTAATTTCCAGTCACATAGGCAGCTCTGACAGCCTGTTCACCTGCAGGTATTAGGAGGGCCTCGTTGGTAATCAAGAAAGAACTTTTGGGAAATTCATTTTACTTTCTAAGTGTGATTTGTTGTGATTAATCCATAAAATGTTGCTTGGTTTCGTGCTGATTGGATTTAAGATGACATCTCTTAACGACAAGTTCTTCTGGTAAACGAGAGGTGGGAGCGTATACCATACGCTGTGAATGTAGAGCATATAACCCTAGGATTTTCTCACTGGAGTCTTCTGAGCTACTAGACAGTGCTTACATTTAAGAAACAAACAAAATGAAACAAAACCAAACAGAATAAGTTAAGGTTTTTCTGAAAAGAAAAGGGCAAAGTGATACAGAAAAGTTCAGAAATTACAACTTTAGAATATTGTGCCAAAAGCAGTAAGTCTATTCACTACTTTAAAAAACTCTTTCCAGAGTAGAATAAGTTCAGCTGTATGTATAACAACGAATCGCTCTGATTCCATTCTATAGGAAAGGTCAGAGACTAAAGGAAAAAACACTGCTGGGACTTTGATTACACCTGGTTTGCATAATATATTAGGAAGCTGGGAGGTGGTAGCACACACACCTTTAATCCCAGCACTTAGGAAGCAGAGGCAGAGGCAGGAGAATCTCTGTGAATCTGAAGCCAGCCTGGTCTACAGAAACCCTGTCTAAAAAAAAAAAAAAAAAAAAAAAAAAGACAAAGCAAAATACGTTTGGAAAACATGAATATGCCCACTTAACACAATACATTTTAATTTTTGTAGATGTGCTAATGGTGATTATGCTTTTGTAATAGTGGACTAGGTTTAGGATATCCAAAGGGTGCTTACAGGGAAAGTTATCTTCAAATAGTGTACACATACACCTAAGTACGTACGGTACGGCAACTATGACATTCAGGTAAGCAATGGACTTATGTAAGGGTAGATATGTCTTCTTTCAACTTCCCTGTAGGGTTGAATATAGTAAAATTTGGGGAGAAAAAAAATAAACTTGTTTTGTAGCTATAGAATAAAAGGCTTCAAGATAATATGGCATTGTTTAGAGTCCCTGAGGCCCCTCCTGCTGTCAGGTGGTTTGGATCCAGTTCAGCCAGGACAGCCATTTCCACATCAGCACTGACTTCCCTGTTGCTAGATCTAGTGGTGACTTTCCAGTCTTGGGTTCCCTTGACCTCTGAGCGGCATTAGCATGGCTGACAGTTCTCTTGAGTGCTCCCTTCTTCTCAGCTTCTTTCTGTCTTCTGCTGGTCCTCCTCCTTAAGCATTAGGATGCCTCTGACTTAAGCATTAGGGTGCCTCTGACATGGATTCTGAGCTTCCATGAAGAATCTTATCCTATTCTAAAGCTTTAAATATGTATTTGGGATGGGCATGATAGCACACACCTTTAGTCCCAGCACTTGGGAGGCAGAGGCAAGCAGATTTCTGAGTTCAAGGCCAGCCTGGTCTGCAGAATGAGTTCCAGGACAGCCAGGACTACACAGAGAAACCCTGTCTCGAAATTAAAAAACCAACCAAAGTTGTACATACATACATATTATATATAATGTATACTTATTATATATGCATGTGTATGTATGTATGTATGTATATATGTATGTACATATGTATGTATTCTTTTTCAAAGCACCTCTGCTGATTCCTCCTCTTCCTTCCTTTGCAGAAGCTTGAACCCAGGGCCTTGTTCATGCTAGGCAAGCTCATCCTCTAAGCTGTATCCATGTCTGCCAGCCCACTGCTGTTAATCCTGACTCTGTCCCATCACAGTTTAGAGCAGAGTTTTTCAGCTTCAACTCTGTTGGAGTTGGGGCCAGTAATGTGGGCAGGACCTGTCCACAGTGTGTTGAATGCCCCAGCCATTTGGTGCAAAGGGCAACTTGCCCCCACAGTTACAACTCTGCCAGCATGTTCTCTGAAGGCAAAAGTGTCCCAAGCTGCAGACCACTGAGTTAGATACAGTGCTCCATTTTCCTTACCTTTCATTCATTCCTAATACAACAACTGTTCCATCATACAAAACGAAGCAGGTCTAGAACATTCCTGAGCCTCACTGACTCATGAGGATCAATCTGTAATGCCTACAAACACTTCCTTCACCAGTACACAACATGCACACACACAGCACACACATACATACACAATGCACGAAGCATACAGATATATGTAGACACACAACACACACACAAATGGGCAGCAGTCTTTTTCTTCTCGTACAAATCCTTTTCCACTACTAGTTGGGCTCCATGCCGTTGTGACCTTAACTTTTCCCGTGTTGTCCCTCACCACTTCCCATGTTGAATAGTTTTATTGACTATTAAGAAACTGTTAGTTTCTAAGTGACTACAATGATTCCTAACCCGTTCTGAGAATATCAAGAAAGGCTTAGCACCCATCTCGAAGATTCTGTAGGAATCCCCAGAGGAAAGGATTACTTACATACAATCAGTCTGATAGTGCAGAAGGAGAGGAGGGGTATTAACCAAGCAAAGGGAAGAGTGAACAGTAGATCTGCTTTGGAATTGACTCTCCAGTCCTAGGGAGAGAGTCTCCTGCCAAGTAGCTATGAGAGGACAGGCATATGGACAGTAAATATAGATGTGAGAATATCCATTAAATAAGCATAAATAGGAGAACACTTTGCATATCAGAACTGAAAGGAACCCGTGAAATTCCATCATCTGCTACGCAGATACAAGAGAGAACAGTGTATGGGAAAAAGATGGGAGTCTGCCTGTTGTTTCTCTAGGGCTGTCCTAAGAGGGCTGAAGAGGGAGCTCAGCAGTTTGGAACACTGCTTGCTCTTGTAGAGGGTCTGGATCCATTTCCCAGTACCTACATGGTGGTTCACAACCACTTATAACTCAGTTCCAGGGGATCCAACACCCTTTTCTGGCCTCTATGAGATTAGACACACATTTGATATATACATACATGTAGGCAAAACAGAGAGAGAGAGAGAGAGAGAGAGAGAGAGAACACATGAAGTCACTTGGTCACCTGTGCTAAAGTACTAAAGAGACAAAGAGACTCCCTTATGCTAGTCTGTAGTCTGCTACGTAACTATCCTTCCTCAGGGATTATTAAATTGTTGATTATACCAAACAAATGAAGCTGCCAGCTACGCGTACTCAGTTCTGTTCTAAAGCTGTTTCAGTTTTTATGCTGCAGGAAAAAATAGTTTTTATAATTGGAGGTCCTGGAGAAAAAACTTACAAAGGGTTAGGAAGTGCTTTCCTTTGCTCTTAATTTGGGGTTTCATATGAATGGGCTTGTAGCTAACTGTGGTTGCCATCTGTAGTACAACAACCCTCCCCAAACTTCTGTGGCTAAAAACACGCTTTGTCATGGCCCCTGTGGGAGACTGGCAAGTTGTCCTCACAAGTTGTTCATGAAACCCATCTCAGTCAGCTCTCGGCCTGGAGCCAGAGTGAACTGATTGAGGCTGTGTGAACCTGCAGGGAGTCAGTCAGCAGGTTCCTTCTCGCTCTAGCACCATCTCTGTTCATGCTCCTGGGTTAGCTGATGCTCTCCTGGGTTAGCTGATGCTCTCCTGGGTTGGTTCATGCTCTCCTGGGTTGGTTCATGCTCTCCTGGGTTGGTTCATGCTCTCCTGGGTTAGATTCGGTTTTATTTTTGTTGTTGCTGTTTGTGGTGCTTGGAATTGACCCTGAGGCCTCATGCTCTAGGTAAACATTTTATTTCTGAGCCAGATTTGGAGCCCTTCCAGGGATTTAAAACATGGCGGCAGGAATGAATGTCCCAAGAGGGCAAAGGTAAAAGCTCCAAGGCCTCGGAGCCTTGTCTGAAACACATCAGTTCTGCTGTATTCTACTGAACTGTGGCCATTACAGGTTTACTCCTTACACCTCACAATGATACTGTAAAAAGTAGGTTCCTTAGGCTTGCCGCCTCGCCTTGGAATTTTCAGGCTCCGGATGTGGCCCTTCTCCATACTTACCCTGCTAGGACCTGGCAGATGATGTAAATCTCCGGATGTTAATCACCTTCTGAGATGTGAAGGGGCCTATGTCTAGGAGAGTAGTAGCTCTAGGAGCAGCATGGGGTGCAGGGACTCCTGAGAGCCATTTGCATGACTTCACTGCCTCTCAGTGAAGTCTAAGTCTAAAGGAAACCTGGGAGAGTTGCTAGCTTCAGGACTGTGTCCAGGTAACTACTGACCTTTAGAGCTCCTCAGATTGGAATGCTGAGGAGAGAGCCTGAGGGCTAACTACCCGACAAGCTTGGGGGCCAGCTGAGTTGGATGTGGAGGGATGTCTGTGTTCATGTGTCCCCAGGGCTACAAATGGCTTTTGTGTTACACACAGAGGACATAGGACAACTTTGGTTTTAGGCACCATCTGCTGAGGAACCAGGAGACTCAGACTTTTTAGTGACTTTCATTAAAAACAATAAACTTGAGTATTTGAAGTGTATGAATGAAACAAAAATTATTATGTATCTTAACAGATGTATAGTAGAATCAGGAAAATTGGACAAATTTATTTGCTTATTTTTTTTTGTTTTACTTAGAAGTTACTTAAAACCTTCAAGTTTGAAAAATCATGTTGGGGTGAGGGTCCTCTCACACCTGCTATAACTCCAGTCCCAGGGACCTTCAGACACCTTCACATGGACATACATGCAGGCAAAATGCAATGAATGTAAAATACAAATAAGTTTTTTTAAAACAAGAAGGAAAGGAAAATATGCAAAGAAGACCATACACCTTTTACCCAGATTCCTGCATCATTCAGGTTCGTGCTGGTTGCCTTATGCCATAGGCTTGTGAATACACTTACTTGCTCTTTCGGGGCAATTTATTTCAGTCATCCGAGCATAATTCAATATATTATACCCTTGTACCCCCAAATTCTCGGATGTGCCATGGTTGACAACCTCAGTGTTCAATACTGAACCTTCACTTTTTGTTATCTGGCCATCTTAGGGTTTCTATTTCTGCACAAACATTGTGACCAAGGAGCAAGTTGTGGAGGAAAGGGTTTATTCAGCTTACACTTCTACATTGCTGTTCATCACTTAAAGTCAGGACTGGAACTCAAGCAGGTCAGGAAGCAGGAGCTGATGCAGAGGCCATGGAGGGATGTTACTGGCTTGCTTCCCCTGGCTTGCTCAGCTTGCTCTCTTATAGAACCCAAGACTATCAGCCCAGGGATAGTACCACCCACAAGGGGCCCTCCCACCTTGATCACTAATTGAGAAAATGCCCCACAGCTGGATCTCATGGAGGCTTACTTCCTGAACTGAAGCTCCTTTCTCTGTGATTACTCCAGTTTGTGTCAAGTTGACACACAAAACCAGCCAGTACACTGGCTTTGCCAGCAAACCCAGGAATGACCTTTGGGCCATCTTCCTTCTTCATTCTAGCACAGGCTTCTGCGTGGGGGTCCTTTCCCTAAGAGGCTCTAGACTGTGTCCACTGCCTCTCTATGACTTCATGTCCTGTTATTTTTAGAAGAACAAGGACATACCCCCCCCCCCTTAAAATATAATTTGGGTTTGTTTCCTTGCAACTAGGTTAGAATTATATGATCTAAAAAAAAATTCCTCTAAATGTTCTAAAAATGTGAAAATAGTATCCTATCTAGAAGACCAATTTAAATAAAATTCAGGTCAAGCAAAGTTAAGAAAATTAGTACAAGTTGAAATGAGAAATAGAAATGTGCTATAAATCAACTTCCAAGAAAATATTTAGAATGCAGTGATTTTCACTTTTTCCAATTATTATAGATGTTTGATTCAGCACCTGAATTAAAAAAAAATCAGGGAAATTCTTGGCACTTAAGTGACCTTAACTGGTTCCATTTAGCTTCATCACGAACTCTTTCTTCCCAGAAAGCCATCAGTACCTTCCTGAGAAAACAGTAGGAGGTTTTCTTCCAACTTTGGCTGAATGTATTCAACAAACAAAAGTTGGTATTATCTGCCAGACACTGGGGTGGGCACCAGGAATACAGAGGAGAATAAAACAGACTCTGTATTCCACAGTATATAGTAAATGGCAGTCAGAGAGGCGGAAGTGCCACAGAACACAGGCGTTTCCACTGGGATGTCTGCAGCTTCGCTGTTGGGGAAATGGCCTAAATGCCTTTCCAGCCAAAGAAGGCTGTCCCCGTGGTTGCTATAAGAGGAACATCCATCTGTAAGAAAAATGTGGACCTGGCATTTTTCCTGGTCTGGTGCATTAAAAATGACTAAACCACACCGAGTACTTTTTAGTGTGGCAGTCTTTCTCAGAGATGGTGCGGTGTGATGGATTCCTCCTAGTTCTGGAAGGTTTGAGCTTCTGCACTTCTTTTGTACTGTATGATCTGCCCAGGGAGTCACTTTTTAAAGAGAAAAAGCGGCAGTTTGAGTTTGTCTATTTGTTTATTCGTCTTCCCCAACAGTATCCCAGATTAGTGTATAAATATTATTTTAAGATAGGAAACAGTTTTCATTGCATTATTTATTTATTTATTTATTTATTTATTTATTTATTTTGTGTGTGCATATTTGAAGGTGAGAGGACAGCTTGCAGGTGCTGATCCTCTCCTTCCACCATGTTGGTCCTGGTGATCAAACTTAAGTTGTCAGGCTTGGTTGCTGACACCGAGCCATCTCTCTGGGCTAGAAAAAAACTGAAATCTGAGTACTAGGTAACTTTTAGAAAGAGAGAGAGAGAGAGAGAGAGAGAGAGAGAGAGGGAGATTGTAGATTTACTTACTTGGTGTAAATGAGTTTTTGCCTGCACATGTGTATAGACACAATTTGCACAAGCCTGGGCCCACAGGGCCTGAAGAGGGGTTCAGATCTCTAGAACTGATGGTCCTGAGTCTCCATGGTGGTGCTAGGAACTGAACCCTGGTCCCCTGCAAGAGCAGCAAAAGCTCTCAAGCATGAGCCACCTCTCTAGCCATCCCACAACTTCTGATGCTTTGGTGATGCAGGCTTTATTCTCGACAGGGTCTTACAGAGGTCATTTCCTCCATGGTCTGAGGTGTCCTCCATCACCCAGGAGTCCGATTCTTGCTGGGAATATAACTGGCTTTTGAAAACACTAAACCTTAGGCTAGGGTTAAGATACTAATAATATGCTGAGAAGAACACAACCACAATCTATGTGTTTCTGTAAACATAGCATCGCCAAATGAGTATCAAATAACTATCTAGTTAATCTTCAGATAAAATTGTACTGGCTAGAAAGATTGATATGTTTCACAGCATTCTCAACACAAGAATGAAGAAAATGTAATGGTGACCTGTCTAGACCTCATGTTGTATATTTCATTTTTACGTTCATTTCTGAAGACCAGGTCTTACTATGAATCCCTGCCTGGCCTGGAACTTGCTATGTAGACCAGGCTGAACTCAAACTCATGGAACTCCACCTTCCTCTACCCCACTAAGTGTTGGGGTTAAAGATGTCTACTATTCTCTTAACACAGTAACTAGATCTAAATACATCACCTGAATAAATCAGCTTTGATTTTTAAAAATAGAGTTAGAGATTGATCCTCCGCTTTACATGGGCTACGCAGGCTCTGTGTGAAGCTGTAGTTTTATGTTTTCAGAGCTATAAGTTTTAAAAGGCTCTAAGGTACCTGAAAGGAATTTAAAAGGAACCATGAATTTAATCAAAGATAGGAAATGTCTGTATTCTTAAGTCACTACATATAAATCCTTTTTGTTGTCGTTGGCAAATACCAACCAAAGAAAACTAGTTCTTTACTTTTTTACTAAATTATCTTATTTACCTTCCAAACCTTGTCCCTCTCTTGGTCCCCCCAGAGTTTTGTTTTTTTGTTTGTTTGTTTGTTTTGTTTTGTTTTTTGGTTTTTCGAGACAGGTTTTCTCTGTATAGCCCTGGCTGTCCTGGAACTCACTTTGTAGACTAGGCTGGCCTTGAACTCAGAAATCCGCCTGCCTCTGACTCCCCAGTGCTGGGATTAAAGGCATGCGCCACCACGCGCCCACCCCCAGAGTTCTCCACCCCATCTCCTCTCCCCTTTGCCTCTGAGAGAGTGCCCACCCACCCCCAAACTATTTCTTTATTTAAAAAAAAAAGTATGTATTTTAGCTGGGAAGTGGTAGCACATACCTTAACCCCAACACTCAGGATGCAGAGGCAGCTAGGTCTCTGTGAGTTTGAGGCCAGCCTGGTCTACAGAGTGAGTTCAAGGACAGCCAGCACTACACAGAGAAACCCTGTCTCAAAAAAAGAAAAAAAGAAAAAAAGAAAAAAAACACCAGCAGCAGATGTGGTGCCCTGTGAGGCCCCATGTGCTTCTGATGCTACTGTACCCTGTGGTAATAAGGACAAACCAGTTCCCTTGGCCTCTTGCACAGGCCATACCCGCTCATGAGGGCCCAGTACCATCAGTGGTGAGGAATTCAACACAGGAAGGTGGGGGAATGCAAATACCCTACCCATAGCAGTCTTGAACTTCATCCTCTAATCCTGAATTGTTGGTAATTTACTTGCTCACATTTACTTAAATTTGTTTAAATTTAACGCAGTGAGATGGCTCAATAGGTGAAGGTACTCCCCGAAGAGCCTACAGACCTGAGTTCAGTGTCTGGGACCCTAAGAGTGCAAAAGAGAACCAGTTTCCAAAAGTTTTCTCTGACCTCCACATGCATGCCATTGCATGTACACACATATGTGTCAATAAAAATGTAATAAAAGTTAGATATTAAATTTAAAAACTAAAACTGCATTTGACTAAATTCACTGACATCCAGCCTTTCTTGGTCATGGCAGAATACCTATAATCCCAGCACTCAGAAGGTTGAGGCAGCTGGGCCATGAGTTCTAGGCTAGTCGGGCCCTCACAGTAAGGGCCTGTTCCTGTTGTTTCTGTTTAGTGCTAGGATAGAGCTCTGGGCTGAATGCGTGTACAGCACCGTCTCCACTCCTGTGCTACTCCAGGGACTGGCGTTACTCTTTTTGTTGTTGTTGTTGTTGTTGTTTTTGTTTGTTTGTTTTTCGAGACAGGGTTTCTCTGTATAGCCCTGGCTGTCCTGGAACTCACTTTGTAGAACAGTCTGGCCTCGAACTCAGAAATCCACCTGCCTCTCTGACATTACTCTGACACTCATCCCTCAGTTGTCCTAGCCATATTTCAAGTACTCAGAAGCCAGATGTGGCTAGCAGTGAGAGGTCTTACAGTGTAGTTCGGGAGTGTTTACGTCATCATAGGGCAGTGGGTCTCACCCTTCCTAATGCTGTAACCCTTCAATACAATTCCTCATGGTGTGGGAACCCCAACCATAAAATTATTTTCATTGCCACTTCATAATTGTAATTTTGCTGCTATTATGATTTATAATGCAAATATCCGTGTTTTCTGATGGTCTTGGGTAACCCCTGCAACCCACAGGTTGAGGACTGCTATGACAGAAAGTCTACATTGTTGTCTTAGAGCTCTTGTCCTCTTACCTCTCTGTGCCTACCATACCTTTCTCTTCTTTCCTACCTATTTAAGAGCAACTTATTATTACAGATTTGTGTATTGGGTGTTAGTTAAGGTAAGCAGTGGTTCTAGACAGCCCTGTCAATGCCCATTTTCTGGGTTCAGTGCCTGGGCTTGTACTTTCATTGTTGATCCTATGTGAAGATTTCGGTTGAAGTCTGGATGGACACTTTCTGCTACCTTTTGCCATCCACTTTCCTCTAAAGATAAAGAAATGGGACAAACTTAAGATTCAAAAATACAGACCTGGCATGGTGACACATGCCTTTAGTACCAGCACTTAAACAGCAGAGGCAGGTGGATCTCAGTTGGGAGTTCGAAGCCAGCCTGGTCTACATAGCAAGTTTCAGGCCAGTCTGAGCTATATATATAGAGAGACCCTGTCTCAAACACAAACAAACAAACAGGATCCAAGAACAGTTTGAGTCCTGGTCTCTTCTCTTATTATCTTGGTCACTGCAGACAGCTTTAGTGCTGGTAAGTCTTAGTTTCCTAATGTGTCACTGGTCAGAGGCCTGTAATTACCAACGAACAATGCTTTTGTTTGTTTGTTTGTTTGTTGTTTTGTTTTGTTTTATTTCTAGAGACAGGGTTTCTCTGTATAGCCCTGGCTATCCTGGAACTCACTTTGTAGACCAGGCTGACCTCGAACTCAGAAATCCATCTGCCTCTGCCTCCCGAGTGCTGGGATTAAAGGCGTGCACCACCACGCCCGGCTAACAATGATTTTTTTAAAGCTCTGAGTTGGGGTCTGGGGAGAAGACTCGGTGACTACAGTACTTGCTGTGTGAGAATGAGGGTCTGAGTCCATGACCCTGGCACCCCATAAAAGCTGGATATGGCCCTGTGATCCTGTAGTCTCTGCACTGGAAGCTGAGACAGGAAGATCCTGAGAGCTCACAGGCCAGCCAGTGTGGCGGTCAGTGAGCCGAAGTTCCTGTGAGAGACCTTATCTTCAGAAAATGACGTTGAGAGCAGTACAGGAAGACATCTGACTCTACCTCTGACCTCTGTGCACAAGTGCAGGAGCACACACATATGCCAGACACAAAGGACAAAACGGGCTGCAGAGGCGGGAAATGCATAAGAAGAAGACCTATTTTTCCCCCTGATTTAGTTTTTAAAAGTCCATATTGTCAGTGAGATGGCTCAGTGGGTAAAGGCACTTGCCACACCAGCCTGTTGACCTGAGTTCAATCCCTAGAAACGGTAGTGGAAGGACAAAACTAACCCTGAAAGTACCCTGTGACCTGCATATATGTGCTGTGGCACCCACGTACCCACATCATACATGTGCAAACACCTCTCAGACACAAAAATAGATCGGTTCTCAATTTCTTTGTTTTTGTTTTCGTTTTTGTTTTGAGACAGGGCATTGCTTTGTAGCTCTGGATGGCTTTGAATTCTTGCCCCTCCTGCCTCTGCCTGGGATTGTAGACAGGAACTCAAATGATGTCTCAAAGTTAACGTCTTCATTGTCCCCCAGAGTGACTTTTGTTTGTTGAGACAAGCGCTTGCTGTGTGGCCTGAGATGGACTCAGATCCTACTGCCCCAGCTGCCTGAAGGCTGGGATTACAGGCCTGGGCCAATATGCCTCCCTTCTCAGTTCTTTTGAGTTTCATTGAAACTCTAGGAATTTAGAGGCCAGAGACTCCTGTTTGCAATCATAAAGGATATCAGGATGTATTCATAGCACACTCGGACTTCATAGCTACCATGGTCATCCTCAAACCTAGCACACTATGGACATTTGTCTAGACACCTGCTTCCCATCCACTGCATAAACTAATAGGTGTTTCTTCCTCTTGCCAGCTCGAGGAAGGAGCCATGCTCACAAGTCTTGGTCACTCTGGTGCCTGCTTTTTAAAAAATCATCTCCCTACATCATTGTTTCCTTTTGCCCTGCAGTCTGTGGTGCTGTTTATCAGACAGGGTCTCACTATGTAGCCGTGGCTGACCAGGAACTCCCTATGTAGAACAGGCTGGACTCAAAGACCAGCTGGCCTCTGCCTCTTCAGTGATGAGATTGAAGGCTTTGAACCACACCTCGCTGCCCAGACGTGAAGACCTCTGGTGTCCTGGCCCTAAGGTGTTAGTTTTGTTAGCCACGTGCCTTCCATTATTTTTGTGCTGTAGAGGCATATTATTTTACTGCCACACTCTTTCTGTCCCCTCCTGGGTCTTAGCCTTATGTCGAACTCCTTCCCTTTATTTCGAGACAGGGCCTTGCTGTGGCAGCCCAGGCTGACCTCACAGTCTCCTGCCACAGCTCCCCAGCACTGGGATTATAGACGTAAACCACCAAGCCTGTCTTCCTCGCTCTCTTATGGATGTTTTGACTTTCTTTCCCTTCAAGCCTGACCCAGGTGTGGGGCTAAGCTCAGGGGTAGAACACTCACTCACCTTGCACACATAAGGTCACAGGATCGATCCCCTTCACTGCAGAAGTGCCAACAACAAAAATGATTGTGATGATGGTGATGGTGGTAAATAAATTATATGGCTAGATTAGCTTTCAGAATCTAGCTTTTCCATTTCTCATAATTTATGAATTATACAGCCGTTGCTTGACTATGTCTCTGCAGTTATACTTTGTGTTGCTGTGTATTTTAAATATGTCTCTTTACATTTTCAAATTAATGTTAATGTTACCTTGTAATAATAGATATTATACAAAGTTTCCTCTTTTTGTGACAGTGCTGAGAACGTAATAAATATTTAATGAGTATTTGTTTGTTAAATAGTATTTATGACAGCTAGAGTGGCAGGAACTCATGCTAGCCCACGAGGGTGATTTTCAGTGGCCGTTTGTTTGCTTGTAGCTGACAGTCTCTGCTGGTCAGTTTGCTGCGCATGGTTTGGGACTAACCTCGCACTCGCTCACTCTTGCTTTTTGAGAGATTAGTCATACTTCCTGTACTTCTGGGAAGGGTGTTGTGCTGGGCTCTTAACAGCTCTCATCAGTTCATTCCTCAGAAATGTCTTTCTGATAGGAGTTTTCTAGACTCTTGAAGATAAAAGGAAGTTCTCTTATTTTGTTTTTTGACAGTGTGATATAAGAGCTGATACTTTAATAGCTCTATATGGATAAATAGAGGATTATTTTGGCTGTTTATAGCATACAGGCATCATTTCCTAGTATCAGCATTTTAATTAACTATTAGGAAATGTGAAAGATATACCTACATCCCAAAGAACATTCTGGGAGTTTTCAGTCCACTGATTTAATAAATGACTAAGAATAGTGTGAATTTATTTAAGGATCCCAACAGTCTGATATAATAAGAAATTACAAGGCTGGGCTAGCAAGAGGACTCAGAGGGTGCCTTACGTAGGGTTTTACCGCTGTGATCAGACACCATGACCAAGGAAACTCTTATAAGGACATTTAATTGGCTGGCTTACAGGTTCAGAAGTTCAGTCTATTATCATTAAGGTGGGAGCATGGCAGCATCCAGGCAGACATGGTGTAGGCAGAGCTGAGAGTTCTACATCTTGTTCTGAAGGCAAGTAGAAGAAGGCTGGCTTCTAGGAAGCTAGGATGAGGGTCTTAAAGCCCACACCCACAGTGACATGCCTACTCCAACAAAGCTACACCTCCTAATAGTGCCCCCTCCCTGGGCCAAGCAGATACAAACCATCACAGAGGGTAAAAGGCCTTCTGCTCAAGAGTGGCAACCTGAGTTCAGTCCCTAGAACTCATGTAAGGGAGGAGAGAACTGACCCCACAGAGCTGACCCAGGTCTCCACACACATACAGGCCAGGGAACCTGCATGCCCTGACACACACACACATCACCCACAGGAGGAGAGAACTGACCCCACAGAGCTGACCCAGGTCTCCACATACAAGCCAGGGAATCTGCATGCCCTGATAGACACACACACATCACCCACATGCATCCAATGATAACTAGTTAATTAGATAATTAAATTTAGAATTCACAGTTGTGGCTTGGATGATGAGCTTGTAGCTAACTGAAGCCCTGCGCTGTGTACAAAGTAAGCAGTGTCACCACACAGCTGGAGTAGACCTCTGGCCTTACTTTTATCTCCATCTTACAAATGAGGAAATTGAGATTTAGAAAATTTAACTTTCTCTAAAATCTCTAAAGTCATAAATGAAAGAACAGGTTTTGCTGGGCAATGATGGCTCACACCTTTACTACCAGCACTTAGGAAGCAGAAGCAGGCTGATCTCTTGAGTTCGAGGCCAGCCCCTCTACAGAGTGGGTTCCAGACAGCCAGGGCTACACAGAGAAACCCTGTCTCAAACAACAGCAACCAAAGGGCAGGTTTCTCAATTTTAACTCTTGACCCTAAATCTAAGTATTTTTAATTTAAAAACTAGTTATTTTAGTCTGAGGCTAAAACGATGTCTTGGTGTACCTAGAGGTGCGAGTTGCATTATAGGAGCATAAATACAAGGCACTCTCCCCATCCTCCCTCAGAGTATAAATAAAAGAAGAAGGAACTGGCTGCAGTGGCCCATGCATGTAATCTACCACTTGCTGGGCTGGATCAAGGGTTCAAGGCTAGCCTGAGCAAGTTGGAGCAAACCTGGGCAACGTAGCATAATATCCTAGTTAGAAAAAAACAAACGCACAACAAGGAAAAGAGGGAAGATGGGGCAGTGCCAAGCAGGACTTCAAGGACCACCTGAAGTATGAGACGCTGTGGAGTGTAATAGAAATACAGAGGCTTGGCTTTAACCACACATCATGGACTATATCTCTCTGTCATTATGAACCAAGCAGGGCTGGAGAAGGAACTCACTGGAGAGCACAGATCTCCATGTTCACATCTGTGGTTCAGCTTCCAGCCCTCAAAATAAAAGGCAGCCAGGGTTGAGGCCAGATACAGTGGCACCATTTAAAACCTAAGTGCTAGTCACTCTTCTCTCACTGGGGCCACTCAGTCTTGTCTGACCAGAGGGTGGTTCATCCCATGGAAACATATCTGCTTTGATGTGGTTGTTAGGCATCTGCAACTTACCTGCCACATGGAGCTTGGAAGGTAGGTAGTAGTGTTTAGAAGTGGATTCAGTTCTGGGTGGCAGAAAACTGTTAACTCCCATTGGCTTGCCAAGCTGAAAATTTGTTCCTTTGACCACACAAGATTAGGTTTGATGTGATATAAGCCTGTTACTGTACCCCAAAATGTCAGGGGAACAGACCTTTCTGCCTTACTGCTATGCTGTCCTTGGCCTCAAACTCTTGTTTAGAGACAGTAGGATTTGCATTCCAGGCACCCGGATGGAGACAGGCTTGGGGGAATATCATCCTGTGCATTTGGGCAGGTATTATGAAGGTATCACATGGTATTTCCACTTGCTGTCCTTAGAACTTAGTGACTCAGCTAAACATCCATCCTCAGCAGCCATGACCCAGATAGAAATGTTACAATGTAAGATGGGAAAATCCCTTGCTAATCATTATATTATCAAGGTCACAGGGCTGTGGTTTCCTGGAGACTAATACTGATTTGGTTTATTGTTTTTACAAAGAAATAATCATAAGTGGGTCACAAAGGACAGCCCTCTTTTAAAACGAGCAGAGCTGCCCTGTCCCTGCTGCAGAAGCATTACAAGATAGGGAAGGAACCGAACTCGGCTCCTGTTAGCATTCTTACCATGTGGAGAGCAACACAAGAGCTGGCCACAGAATTGGGGGGGAGGGGTCTGAAAAAGTCGCATGTTTCTGGGAGAAAGTCACAAAGGACCTGGGATAGCTTCTGTGATCTGAGTAAGTGACAGGAATCAGCCTCTGGATTTGGCAACACAGATGTCACTGCTGGGCGTCATAACAGCAGTGTTAGTGGGAAATCGCTGAGAGCTGGCATTGGGTTGGAGCAGGCTCTGAAGGTGAGTGGTTAAGGAGGTGGCAGCTATGAGAGGCTCTGCTGTCTGGGGAAGGTGGGAGGGACTCCCCAAAACAGTGTCTGCCTCTGGGACTGGAGGGGGGGGGTGGCATGTTTCCATTGAGGTGCTAACAGAGGGACTGGAGAGGTGGATGGCTTAGTGGTTAAGAGCACTAGCTGGTCTTCCAGAACACCTAGGTTCAATTCCCAGCACTCAAATGGCATTCACAGATGTCTGTAACTCCAGTTCTAGGAAAGTTGACACCCTCATACAGACATACATGCAGGCAAAACACCAATGCACATGAAGTAAAACTAAATACGTTAAAAAAAAAAAAAAAGATAAGGAGAGACTAGGTTTAAATTTCCAACAATACATTGCTTTTTACCTGTGGGAAAACGTTTACTCTGTTTACCGATACATGTTGCCAGAGAAGTTTGTATACATTGGAAACATTTTTAGAAGCTATCTAAATGCTAAAAAGCTCTCCAAAATAGAAATATTTCAATACAACATAAAATGCCTGTAGAAAGATCAGTCCTTAATTACATGGGCACATGAAACATGGCATAGCTAGTGGTGAATGCATTCCTTGAGTACCTCCTGTCTAGGCACCATCCGAGGCCTGAAACACCAGTGAAAACACGAGTGTTCCATGTAGGAGCTGAAGGGGAGGCCGCTTCTGTTACTGAAAAGTACTGTGAGCCATATCTGAGTGCCAGGATAACACTAGAAGCACTTGGGGTGACCTTTAGCTTGGATGGAATGGGTTCAAGTTAGAGAGAAGAACAAGTACAAAGGTCCCTAGGCAAAGGGTTGTGTCTGTCAGATAACAGGAGAGTCAGGAGGCTAGGGTGGCTGAACAGCTATCCAGGAATAGCATGGGAGGAGGTGGGCAGAGCATGCTGACGGATCAGTCCTAAGGCTTCTGTTTTAGGGCCTTCCCTAAAGGGTATTGGATTTGTTTTGGGTTTGTTTTTTCAAAATGAGAATTTACTGAAGGGTTTAATCAAGGTCAGGGCATCACTGGGTTTCTACCCAGAGAGTCAGTCTGGATTCTTCTGTGGGACATAAGGATGGCTCAAGGTGAAGCATGTAAATTTGAACAAGTATCTAGAGAACTTGACAGCAACAATAGTGGGAACCAGTTAGGTCCTGCATGCAAGAGGTGATGCTGGAGGGGCTGGAGAGATGGCTCAGTGGTTAAGAGCACCGACTACTCTTCCAGAGGTCCTGAGTTCAATTCCCAGCACCCCATGGTGGCTCACAACCATCTGTAATAGGATCTGATGCCTTCTTCTGGTGTGTGTCTGAAGACAGCTACAGTGCACTCACATACATAAAATAAATAAATAAATCTTTAAAAAAGAGGTGATGCTGGTAGGATGTGTTGATGGTTAGATCTGTGGAGTAAGGAACGAAGGGCCATCAGATCCAGCTGGGACGGGTATCAAGCCCCTGTTATCCACATCGAAATGGAGAAGGTGAAGCACACATTGACTTAGAAGCACACATTGACTTAATTGTATCCCATCCTTCTTTGGCAGCAATTTTCATCATTTCCCCATGTTGTACGTTTTCATTATTCTTTTATTTAATGTGTACAGGTGTTTAGCCTGCATATATGTATATGTGCAATGTACTAAGTGCCTATGGAGTTCACAAAAGTGTTTCAGATCCCCTTGGACTGGATTTACACATGGTTGTGAGCCACCATGTAGGTGTTGGGAACCGAACCTGGATCCTCTGCAAGAGCAGCCAGTGCTCTTCACTGCTGGGTTACCTCTTGGGCCTTCTGGCTGTCCTCCCTCCCTCCCTTCCTCCCTTCCTCCCTCCCTCCCTCCCTCCCTCCCTCCCTCCCTCCCTCCCTCCCTTCTTTCTTTCTTTCTTTCTTTCTTTCTTTCTTTCTTTCTTTCTTTCTTTCTTGTTTTGTCTTGTTTGAGACAGGGTTTCTCTGTGTAGCCCTGGCTGTCCTGGAACTCACTTTGTAGACCAGGCTGGCCTTGAACTCGAGATCCACCTGCTTCTGCCTCCCAAGTGCTAGAATTAAAGTAAAGGCATGTACCATCACCTTTTTATTTTTAAGCCACCTAGATTTTGTCAAAATGCATCTTCGTTTTAATGTAATGTAAAATACAATTTTAAAATTGTAAAGCCCTGCAGAATCAAAAATAATTAAGTTGCTTAATTCCCAGTAAAGCAGGACACTGTGGTTGCCCCCGTGTCCTGTTCCCCGTGTCTAGCTCCTAGCATGGAGACTCGCCAGTTTAGTAAGAGTCCTTACTTCTGAGACACCCCACTTTTCTTATTGATGTTACATTTTCTATTCCCAATTTCTAAGCCTCTTTTACTGCCTTTCTGCCCCCACCTTTTAGACACCCATGCTGGGCCATGAAAGTGATTAAGAAATTTAAATGTCTGAGCACTTGGTAAGACATTGACAGAAACTCAAGAACTTCTTACAGAAGAACCCGATTTTGCCAGTAGGTGTCCTCCCTCTTCATTGATTACTGTGACCTTCTGTCAGAGCAAGGGTTCTGACTGGGAACTTCTGCATCCATTGTAGATGACCAGCTCTGCTCACCGTGTGTCTGACCTCTGCTATGGGCGGTGTTGCTCTTACTCTCTAAGTATAGCATACTCTCTAAAAAAGGTCAGCCCTGTGAGTCATGTGGCCTCTGACACAGCTGTAGCCCTGTAGGTGTAGTGTGAGATGACCATCAACACTGTGAAAGTGACCTGGAATGGCGTCCTCCCGATAAAGCCGCAAAAGCAGCACCTAGAAGGGCAAACACCACCTCACCCCTGACCCTTGTGTGGGGCAGAATGTGTTCTGCTCAGTTGGTGCAGAAAGAGGACTAAGAAAGTCTTGTCTGTCTGCAGGCTGCATTAGCAGCCATTCACTACATACCTGGCAGACAGAGCAGGTTGGAGGTGCCCCAGCTCCTCGGCTTGGGTCCTTGCCTTCAGTATGCCATTCTAGTCTCCAAGTTTATCCAGTTACTTAAGGTTGTTAAAGGTCTCCTGTGCATAAAGCATGGTGTTGCTTTGTCTCCCAAGAGTTATTCTAGGAAGAAAAAAAATAGTCCGATAGAAGCAACTAGATTCTGGTGCTGTGGAGCATCATTCCCTGGCACGGAGAAGATGCTCAATAAGTATCTGTGACTGAATTAATATCATCCATTAAGATGAATTCATACTATTGATTGTCACAACTTCGTGGAGTTAAACATGAATCAATAGATGAAGTGATTTCTAAAAAACAATTGCGAAAGCTGGAGTCCAAACCTCCTGTGGGGTCTGATGATTTCAGCACGGTTTCTGAAATAGTCAGTCTGCTCTCACATCGTCTGTCTAGGAAAAAGGATTGCAAGTGGATCTGGAGCTAGAACCAGGCAGGTGTTTGCTGCCTGGGAATGCGCAGCTTGTTTTCCTCTGTGAACCCTACTAAGTGTCCAGCTTCTGACACTGTTGGGGGAGTTCTCCTGTGGGAAGCTTTAAAATAGTAGTTCTTTATTTCCAAAATTCAAACAAACAAACAAGAAACGAAACCCAAGAGAAATGAAAGAATGTATTTGTAGGAAGGCCTTTTCTTTTCTTCCTGTCTTTACATCAGAAATAAGTAAGGCCTTGGGTGGAAAGACCAATAGCCAGTCTGATATCTTACTTCCTTCATAATACACAAGGTCACCTTTTTTTTTTTTTTTTTTTTTTTTTTGAAACAGGGTTTCTCTGTATAGTCCTTGCTGTCCTGGAACTCACTTTGTAGACCAGGCTAGCCTCGAACTCAGAAATCCACCTGCCTCTGCCTCCCAAGTGCTGGGATTAAAGGCGTGCGCCACCATGCCCGGCACAGGGTCACCTTTTAACTTAAGGTTTGTTTGTTTGTTTTTGCTCCTCTCCAATTGATTCCTTCCATTTTCTGGGGTGTTGCTGTTTGTGTGTGTGTGTGTGTGTGTGTGTGTGTGTGTGTGTGTGTGTGTGTATGTGTGTGTGTGTGTGTGTGTGTGATTAACAAGACTATAAATAAGTACTTATTCACTTGAGGCAGGTATGACACTTGAGCCAGCATTAGAGAGCTGAGACAGAGGAAGGAGAGCTGGGTACAAGCCTGGCTACATAGCAAGACCCTGATAATTAACTATACTAACCTACAAATCACGTGCAATATTTTCAACTCATATACTACAGTGAGTAATGTATTTCACACTTCAACCACACACACATACACAAATATATTTAACTTAAACAAAAATTGTGACTTCTGGTGTTTTCTGTTCTTCTTTTAAAATAAAGATGGATGCTGACATGTAGTTGGGAATATAACAATTTAATATAACAATATAACATATTCTGTATGAACTGTGTAGTTCATATTCTGTATGGCAGTGTGGTACACAATCAGATTCTCACTGTTTGTAGCCATTCTATAGACTAATTGATTCTAAAAGTACAAACATATTGAGGTCCTATTAATATCTGGCATATAGTTCCAGGTTCCATGATATCCAGAGATAAGCAAGATTCAGCCCTTGCTTTTGGACTCAAATGGCTACGACAGAAGATAATAACTTTGAGCAGGCACTGTGCTGTCGGAATAAACAGTGTGTGCCAGCAGAGGAGCGAGCAGCTTGTTCTCCCAGAACATGACCTGAAAGGGCTCGGTGGCACAGTGACTCAGGAACGAGGTCATATGCACTGAGGGAGAGTTTTCCGGGGTGAGAGAGAAGACATTCCTGGCAGAAGAAACTCTGTATACAAAGGCAAGAAGCTGAAATGTGTGGTCAGAGCATAGGGACGTATGGAGAAATCAGGCTCAGAACACAGTTCTCTTATTACAGGGTAGACTTTATTCTGCAGGGAGAAGCCTAAGGAGTGTGTAAGACAGAACATCTGTGTGCTCACACTCGCATGAAGGTGCCTATGCATGAACGTTTGGAGGTCAGAGGGCAGTCTGTGGGAGTTGATCCCCTCCTTCCATCACATGATTCCCCGGGAATTGAAATCCTAAGGCTTGCCAGCAGTGCCTTTATCCTCTGAGCATGTGGCTGGGCTCCTCTGTCAGCTAATTAAAGGGTGATTACAGGCAGGAGCTTCTTTTGCAACTGCTTGGGAAGATGGTCTAGGTCCCAGAGTTGTGGTGGTTACTTCTCTCGTTACTATGACAGAATACCAGACAAAGCAACTCCTAGGAAGAGAGGCTCGTTCTGATTCACACGTGAGATCTTACTGAGCATCAGGCAGGGAAGACAGGCTGCATAGCCCTGTTCACGGATGAGCCTGCTGGCATCGTGACCAGCCAAGAAGTAGAGAACTAGGCCAGAAGAAGGTCCACACTGCATCCTTCAGATGCCTGTCTACAGTATCCTCCATCCATCAGTGAGGGTCCCTGCTGTCAGTTGGAGACCAAGTGTTTGAACATATGAGCCTGTGGGAAATATTCCATATTCAAGTCATAGCAAGAGTTCATTTCCATTCTGTGTCTGACATTTTCTGATGTTTACTGGATTTACACCGAATTTCTTTAAAAAAAAAAAAAATGAAGAGCGGGTCCTTGATCTTGAAGAGTGTCTGTCTAGTGGGAAACAGAGAAGCAAGTTACTTTAGTAGTGTAATGGGTGAGAGTTATACGGGTTTGCACACTGCAGGAAAAGAGCAGTGAAGCCAAGCTGAGACAATCAGGCCCCTTTGGAAGGGTATGCATGGGTGGAACGTAGGAGAGCAACAGGAGCTGGCCAGCGGAAGCAGCGGGCAAGCCTGGGATGGGCACCAAGGAGGGAGTAACACTGGTGTGAAGTGGGGGTTTGATGGGGTTCTGGTAGTGCAATTTGAAGAGCCTCTAGGTCAGGCTAAGGATGTGTCCTTCTGTGGTGGGGAGTTCATTTGGGTGTTCAGTCATGGAAATGGCATGGGCAACTTAGTGTCTAAGCTTATTTTGATAATGTAACAGATAGTAACAGCTGGGCTGGAGAGCTGGCTCAGCAGTTAAGAGCACTGGCTGCTCTTCCAGAGGTCTTGAGTTCAATTCCCAGCACCCACATGGTGGCTCACAGCCATCTGTAACTCCAATTCCAGAGGATCAGATGCCCTCTTCTGGCCTCAGGCACTGTATGCTTGTGATGCACGAACATACTGGCAGGCAAAACACCCATACACATAAAATAAAAATAAGATCTTAAAAGGTGTTTTTAAGATAGTAATAGCTAACCTTCATCAAATACTTGTAGTAGGCAAGATACTATTGTAAATACTTTACCCCACTGAAACAGTCCTATTGTTAGTGTCTTTGCTTGCCAGGGAATTTAGTGACAGAAAGAGGTAGAGCAGCTTGCTGAAGTTTGCACAGCCATTGGCAGCACAAGCACCTAATCCTCTGTAGTCTTGCTCTAACTCCCAGTGATGGGCTGCTGGGGATGGGTGAGGGCCAGCCTAGAGGAAGGAATGGCTGTGGGTGGCTCTTGGGCAGTGGTAGAACATGGGGGGGGGGGACTGATAATTGGTTGGTTGGCCGTTACCAGACATGGTGGCTTAAACAGCAGAGACATGTATTCTCACAGCTGTGGAGGCTGAGGCCCAGGTCAGGGTGCTGTCAAGACTGGATTCTAATACTTTCTTGGCCAATATGTATGTCTCCTATTTGGTTTTCTATTTTGTCTGATTGGTGTTTTGTTTTGTTTGGGAGCTTTAGGGGTGTTCTGGCTATTTTAAAAAGCAAGGTTTTATTGTGTAATCCAGCCCCCAACTCACCAGCCTAGGGTCTCAGCCTCCAGAGTTCTGGGATTACTGGTGTGGTGTGCAGTGTGTTCTGTGGCGGTGACTATGGACACCTCCTAGTTGTACTTCACATGCTTCTTCTCTCTGTGTCTTTATAAAGATTCTGACCTTACCAATCAGGGCCCATGCCCATAAGCTCATTTTACCTTCATGACTTCCTCAAAGGCCACAGCGCCAAATGGAGCCAGTTAGAGCTTCAACATAGGAACTCTGTAGGACACAGACGTTTAGTCCATCAGAGCAGCAGCTGTGGGAAATAACCGAGACTTGTCAGCAGCTGAACCAAAGTGAGAGGGAGCAGGAGTCATTCAGGACGACAAGCTTCTCACCAATCAGTCTGTGGGCTGAACGGCTGCAGTCATGTTCGGTGGTACAGGGGTGAGACAGGCTCTCTTTACATAGCCTTGGCTATCCTGGAAATCACCATGTGGACCAAGCTAGTCACAAATTCAGGGAGAGCCACCTGCCTCTGCCTCGACCTCTCTAGTGCTAGGACTAAAGGTGTGTGCAACCATGCCCAGTACAGTGCCGGGTTTTCTTTTTCTTTTTTTTTCCTTTTTTCTTTTTTCTTTTTCTTTTTCTTTATTTTTTTCTTTTTTTCCTGGTTTTTCGAGACAGGGTTTCTCTGTATAGGCCTGGCTGTCCTGGAACTCACTCTGTAGACCAGGCTGGCTTTGAAGTCAGAAATCCGCCTGCCTCTGCCTCCCAAGTGCTGGGATCAAAGGCGTGCGCCACCACGCCCGGCTTATAGTGCTGATTTGTAATGTGGCTCTTTTGTATGCTTTTCTGTCCTGGACTAATCCCATATTGTTGTTTTTAATTGAATGTAATTCTGATTATGAAAGTAATAATCCCATAATGTTAAAATATTAAAAATACAAAGCCACAGAAATGTGAAACTTTATCTTAATTTTACAACAAAGACACACTTATTACCTCAGTTCTTCCTAGTGTTGCATTTTTAACCCTTATTTATTTATTATTAACATACAGTGTCTGAAGTACTCTGTGACATTATAGAATGTGCACACAATGTATAATGGTCAGCTCAGTGTCATGGCCATACCTGTCACCTCAGACATTTGTTATCTCTGTGAGGGGACTACTCAGAATCCTCTACTAGCTATGTTGAAGTGTTTGTTATTGTCACCCATAGTTACTTTACCCCCCTGAGCAACAGGACATTAAAAATTGTCTTTCCATGGGGCATGGTGGTGCATACCTGGGATCCCAGCTACTCAAGAGGCTAGGGCAGGAAATGGACCAAGGGCAGCCAGGAAGACTTGGTGACACTCTCTTTAATTCGCGTATACAGACACTTCTCTGTGTGCCGCAACAGTTCCACACGCAGCACTTGTCACACCGCAGACAGAATACTTGTCTAGATGCCTGAGGCCGGCATTATTCAGACTCTCAGCTTGGGGCTTATTCATGTCTGCCCATCTCACACACACACACACACACACACACACACACACACACACACTCAACTTTTTCAGACTCTGGTGTCCATCGTTCATCCTTTGGCCTGGTGGTGGTAGTGGTATACACTTTTAATCCCAGCACTCAGGAGGCAGAGATAGGTGATCTCTGAGTTCTAGACCAGCCTGATCTTCAGAGAGAGTTCCAGGATGATCAGGGCTACACAGAGAAACCCTGTCTCAACAAAACAAAACAAAACAAACCCTTCTATTTGCATCCTGATTCCTAGCCTAGTCTGTGGGCATTAGTGGGCTCAGTGATTATGTGTTAACTGAATTGTTCAGATATTGGGTAACATCAGTGGGGCCTGTGCTATCTTAGATAACTCTCGGATCAGCTAGCTGCTGAGCGCCTCGTCCATGAGTGCTGAGCATGTGAGGTCAGGGGAAGCTGTGGAGTGGGAGGGAATGAGTGAGAGGGAGGGTTTTTAAAGATAAAGGTGCTGTCCGGTGCTGCTGGAGAACTGTGAAGACAGCTGGAAGGCAGAGCTGCAATCGCAGAAGTATCTACAAACAACATACTTGCGCTTCTGTAAGAATTCAAAGTGCTGTAGCACTCAGAAAAAAAGTTCCAGTTGGAGGTGGCAGTGTTCTGTGGGATTCCAGAGGGGAACCTGCATGTGGGTGGAGCTTTAAGGGTACTGCAGCTGGCTAGCATCATGTGTCAGGCTGTTGCCATTTTTTTTTTCCATTTATCTCTAACTCGTATGACTAAAAATGCTGAACGTGGTGATTGGTGCTACATACCATCCCAGGAGCCCATCTTTCCAGAATCTTCTATGCACCTCTCTCCTCTCCAGTGTTAATTTGGTTGTTGTAGTTCGGTGAAGTTTTGAATAGTTCTCCATTTTCAACAATTGATATCTTTATGCATGAACATAAGATGGTCTCTTGGTCTACTGTCTTCTTTTCATGCTAGACACTAAACCCAGAGCATTGTGATGCTACTACCACGGAGCTACTCACAAGCCTAATCACGGATCTGAAATGTTAAATTATACACAAACGGACCTGTTTTGAAGCGTTGTTTCACAAAGAAACCAGTGCAATTTTTGTTTTAAAGTAACATACCAAAAGCAACAGCAGACATAAGCAGAGGACCCATCTTTTTTGTTTGTTTTTTTTCAAGACACGGTTTCTCTGTATAGCCCTGGCTGTCCTTGGAACTCATTTTGTAGACCAGGCTGACCTCGAACTCAGAAATCCACCTGCCTCTGCCTCCCAAGTGCTGGGATTAAAGGCGTGCACCACCCAGCTCAGAGGACCTGTCTTAATGTACAATCATGACGGTATTTTTATTTTGAATAACATCACTTTGCCCTCATCTCTATAGAACCCTACGTCTTACTCCTACTGTGGGATTTGTAGACAGTAGAACGTTTCCTCAGCCATTTGGAGGAGCCTGCGCCACAGGATAATGAAGTTAGTTGAGTCTAACTTACAAAGTGCCTTCTTTGAAATTCTGAGAGCTCTCAGAATTGTCTTCACACTGCCATCTGATAAGAGCCCCTTGTCTATGCTGCTCTAGCAGAAGGTGGTTACAGCTACTGTAGGGGTGAGGACAGTTCCCACACAGCTAAGCAATGACTCTCCCAAAAACTGAAAGTGAAACTCCCAGGCCCCAGCACCTGGATCCATCCGGTTCCCTCACACATAACTCCCTGTCTGTGAGAGCAAGGCAGCAGAGGCGGCCAGTGAATGTTTTACTTTTTTATAGGCTCTGTAAGGCATAACCGTTGTCTCCCTTAAATCTCTGTGTGGCCATAGAGAAAGCAGAAGTATGATCATGTACTCCACACAGCTTTCCAAGCCCCTCGCCAGACTTCCTAAGCGTGAGAGCCGCCTTTGATACCTTCCTTTTTCACATTTTACAAGGTAGTGCAGGGATTGAAAGATTTAGAGCTAAAGGAATGGCAGATTACCTCTGCAATCCCAGCACTCAGCGGGCTGAGGCAGGAGGAGGACAGATTCTAGGTCAGCCCGGGCTACATAGTAAAACTGTGTTTCAAAACAAGAAAAAGTGCACGCAAAGGTTGAAACAGGAGGGACCATGAGTTTGAGCCTACATAGTTAGAACTTGTCTCAGAAAACCAAAAGCAAAAATGAAAGAAAGGGAGAAAATATAAACCACCTTCCATTTAAAGTCTCAAATTCTAATTTTGCTTTTGCTAGTATAACCCTTACATTCTTTACTTAAATTTAAAATTTTCGTGACAGTTCCTATCAATGAAGTGGGAAATCTGCACTTAGAATCGCCTCTCCCCTGAAGCAGTTTCTCCTGCTGTTATCAGATATACCACTAAACAAACTCCACAGACTGTCGTGGACGCTCTACCCCTGGGCGGTAGTGGCGCTCTGCTGCAGTTCTGCTCTGCCACAGCATAAAGAGGACTTCCTAGTCTGAGCGTCTAGAACTCCACTCGTCCTGATACAGGGACAGCGCCATACTCTGTGGCATACATCATAGTCACCCTAAAAGTGTTAACTAAGTCACACCCAGTCTCCAAGCCTGGAGCTAGCTATCTTTCTCCCACCCCCTTAACTGCCTGGGTGTGTGTATCCAGAGAAGGATGATGGGTTGGCTCATGGCAAGGACACACACATCTCCCATTCATTATCTGTATTCATTTACTTACTTGTTTGTGTTACTGGGACAATACCTAGTTCCTAGGGCACAAGCACCGTGCCACTCTGCTATATCTCCAGATCATTGTGTGTGTTTTGAGACAATGATCTCACTAATGTACCCAGGCTGTCCTTCAATGTACTCTGAAGCCTAGGTGAGCCTCAACACCTCCCTCTCTCTGTCTCTGCCCTTCCCATAGCTGGAATCACTGATGCATATTCATTATCTTGTGTGTGTGTGTGTGTGTGTGTGTGTGTGTGTGTGTGTGTTTGTGCCCATGCATGTATGTGTGTAGTTATATACACATATACACACGTGTATATCTCACACAGGTTGTTGCAGAGTTACTATTACTACTACTCTATATAAATAGGATAAAATAATACTGTTTTTTACCCATACTACCTAAGAACTATTTTGGTTCACTTCTCAGACGGTCCTAATCTCCAAATTTAGATAGATTGAAAGATTTTCCATTAACCTCTTTGTGGTTTCAAAACCACCAAGTACCGTGCCAGCTTCCAAGAGGGAAGCTTTATTCTGTGGCTTAATTGTTCATAAAAAAATATCTTGGGGGGCTGGCGAGATGGCTCAGTGGTTAAGAGCACCGACTGCTCTTCCAAAGGTCCCAACTTCAAATCCCAGCAACCACATAGTGGCTCACAACCATCCGTAACGAAATCTGATGCCCTCTTCTGGAGTGCCTGAATACAGCTACAGTGTACTCACATATAATAAATAAGTAAATCTTTATATATATATATATATATATATATATATATATATATATATATATGGTGTTGTTTTATTCCAATTTAGAAGAAAATGGTGAGATGGTCCAGTGGTTAGAGCACTGGCTGCTCTTGCAAAGAACCAGGGTTCAGGTCCCAGTACCCACATAGAGGCTCACAATGACAATGATCTGTAGCTCCAGTTCAGGGGATTCACCACTTTTTTCTGTCCCTCGGGGTACTGCACACACACACACACACACACACACACATACACACACACACACAGTGTACTTATATTCAGGCAGACAAACACTATACATAAAATAAAAATAAATCTTAAAAAATGAATTCCAACTTAGAGAAAATATAAAATGAATATACACCTTTTTTCATGAGTGTGATTTGAACAAGACTTTTTTTTTTTCAATTTTTTATTGGATATTTTCTTTATTTACATTTCAAATGTTATCCCCTTCCCTGGTTTCCCATCCAAAAAACACCCTCTCTTATTCTGTCCACCCTTCCCCTGCTCAGCATCCCACCCATTCCAGCTTCCTGGTCCTGGCATTCCCCACACTGGGGCATAGAGCCTTCATAGGACAAAGGGCCTCTCCTCCCATTGATGTCCGACTAGGCTATCCTCTGCTACATGTGCAGCTGGAGCCATGAGTCCCACCATGTGTTTTCTTTGGTTGGTGGTTTAGTCCTTGGGAGCTCTGGGGGGTACTGGCTAGTTCATATTGTTGTTCCTCCTATGGGGCCGTAAACCCCTTCAGCTCCTTAGGTCCTTTCTCTAGCTCTTTCATTGGGGACCCTGTGCTTAGTCCAATGGATGACTGTGAGCATCCACCTCTGTATTTGTCAGGCACTGAACAAGACTATTCTTTATTGCTGTGTTTGTTTTTTTGTTTATTGTTTTGTACACAGAAGCACTTGAAGGTCTGAGGACCACTGTGGGGCTCAGTCTTCTTCTATCATGTGGGTACTGGGAATTGAATTTAGGCCTTCAGGCTTAGTGACAGGTGCCTTAGCCCATTGACCCATCTCAAGAAACTACAATCATATTTCTTGAGAATTATCTGAAAAAAATCATAGGAAAATGAGAGCACACTAAGAGATGTGTTTTTAGAATTGACTTTAAGAATGTGTGTTTGGCTGGGCGTGGTGATGCACGCCTTTAATCCGGGCACTTGGGAGGCAGAGGCAGGCGGATTTCTGAGTTCGAGGCCAGCCTGGTCTAAAAAGTGGGTTCCAGGACAGCCAGGGCTACACAGAGAAACCCTGAATCGAAAAACCAAAAAAAAAAAAAGAATGAAAGAATAAAGAATGCGTGTTTGTGTAGAACTGCATGGAATGTAGAAGTAGAAACTGTAGGATAGTTAGCCATCATCTCTTCTCTGTACCATGACCCTCGTCTGTTTGGTAGCGTGCTCAGAGAAGGCCTAGCACAGATGATATTTAATAAAGGTGTTTAGAAACCTGGAGATGAACATCCTTTGATGGGAAGATATAAACAGAAGAATGCTTTCAGTCTCGTTGACCCTAAAAGTTCCAAAAGTAAAATGTCTAATACAGTGAAGAGGAAGCTGCCCGTAAATGTAAAGGCTCATCAAGAAGAAAGGCGGAGGTTTAAAATGGTCCAGCTGCCTGAAAGCCACAAGTGTCTGATTGTGGGTGCAGCTTAAGTTGGTACTAAAAAAAATTGCGTTCAGAAAGCTTGTGATCACAAAATAAGACAAACGTAGCCAGTGAAAAAGTTACCTGGGATAAGTAAAGAGGCCGGCTACGCGTCAGAGCGGTTTCCACCGCGTCTGGGTTCACAGGTGGAGGCTGTAGAGGAGGGTTTGAATCACGTGTTCCTTGCTGTATTGTCGCCGTGCGGGTGGACGCGGAAGGGCTGATTCTAGGCAATGCTCAGCCTTTCTCCCTCCCACTCCCTGCCTGTGAGTCACCAGAACCAGTATGCCGTCCTTCACACACAAAGAGAGCGCTGTTGACCTGGCAGCAGGGAATGCGCTGGCTTGGTAATCATCCGCTCCTCCTTATAATGAGGCCCAGGCGCTTGCAAACTTCTTGGCATGTTAGGGGTCTGCCGACGGCTGTAAACTGGAAAGAGAAAAACCAAATTCACAGAAACGAAACGCATGTAGGCTGGACTTACCAACACCGGACTGCTTAAAACGGAAAGCTCGTCAGTTCCTCGGGGTGTTGTAAAGCCTCCGTGGGCTTGTTTTCTCCTCACCTTTTACCCTCCAGTTCCCGCTGACGTAGTGACCTGTGCTTTCTGCTCTTCATCCACCAAAGTAGAGAAAAGCTCTGGACCAATTAAGAGCGGGAGCTTCGGAGCCCATGCAGGGCTGCTCAGGACCAGCCCATACCACCCAGCAAGGTAGCATCCCAGGCAGGTGAGGCCATTAGTGTCACTTTTTTTATAGGGTCCTCATCAGTATAACAAGGGTAAGATCTACCTCAAAGAAATCAGTAGAGGCCACTCCAATTAGTCCGTTTAAGGTGCCAGCTCGCTGCCTAGTGCTGAGAAGAGCATGCTGAAAGGGCAGCTGTGAGACAGGATAGGTGTGCTCAGCTCCGAAGAACGGCTTACTGCCCCACCCCCACCCCCACAGGTCACTTTTAACAGTGTGTCACGACATAACCTCTAATTACGGAGTTAGCAGTACTACAGAGTTTGTGGAAAGAGGCCATGTTCAAATGTGTCTGTGCCAGCACCCCATAATCACATAACTTATAGGACACATTTCGCTGAATTCAGAATTACAGACCCTTTTCAACCTCTTTTTGCTATTGAAGACTTGACCATGTCCTTGGCTGAACAGTTTTTGGGGGTTTTGTTTGTTTGTTTGTTTGTTTCCTTGGTGCGTATTGTGTACTAGGTCCTTAAATACTGCAATGGTTTAAATACACACAGGTTTGGTACTTTAATACAAGCCAGAAGCCCAAACTCGAGAAGAAAGGCATCTCTAGCATGTCCAAGCTGCTGGATGCTGCTGGAAGGCCTTGGCCCTGTGTACACCGTGTGTGCACTATGTGTACTCCGTGCCCCTCAGCACTGCTACCCCTGCCGTCCTCTTTACAAGGCCCTCCCTCGCTCCTGTCTCAGACTGGCCGCTTTCTTTTACAACTATCACTGTCAAGATTGAGGATCCAGCCCTAGAACTGAAGTCTGCAGTGGCCTCTTAGCCAAACCCAGCCTGCCACCTGTATGTAGTCTCTGGCCTACAGGCTGAAAATGCCCGATAACATTTTTATGTAGTTGAAAGTAATCAAAAGAGTATTTTATAACATGAGAAGTTTACAAAATACACATTTCAGGGTTCATAAGTACAGGTTTTTTTGGACCATAGCTCCTTCCCTTGAGTGATATCAGTGGCCACTTTTGTCCCTACCACACCAGAGCATCTTGTGGTCCAAAAACACTTAAAGTGTTTATTTTTTGGTCCTTGATAGAGACAGGGTTTCTCTGTGTAACCCTGGCTGTCCTGGAACTCACTCTGTAGACCAGGCTGGCCTCGAACTCAGAGATCCGCCTGTCTCTGCCTCCCAAGTGCTGGGATTAAAGGCATGTGCCACCACTGCCCGGCGTAAAATGCCTTTTAAAAATCCCAGTTTATAGAAAACTTGAACTTGTCTCCTCACACTCTAGTTAGGTTTGTGGGAAGCAGGGGCGAGCGCACTGCAGGAAAGAGCTGCGGAGTTTCCTCTTGTGTCGCTGCGCAGAGGTGCCACTATGCTCCATGGCTTACTGGACCAGGCAAACTGGCAAGGACACTTTGGACAGGACACTCTCACCAGCGTCATTGATGATGGATCAGTGTCGTTGAATTTGTCTAAATTGTCCTTACATCTCTGCACCATAGCGGCAAAGAGAATGGCACTGGGAAGGAGGCTTGATTGGCCAGACCTAAATCATGTGACCACACTTCCTTCGGCAACAGGTAAGGGAATAACCCATAACAGCGTCACTTTGAAGGAGATTTTGCAACTGTCCCTCCCACAGTGACGTGTAGTGGCTCATACCTTTACTCTGAGCTCTCAAGGGGACATTAGGTAATCTTTGTGAGTTCTAGCCAGCCGGGGCTGCATATATATGTATTAAAAGCAGTTTCTCAGTAGTCCCACCATACCCACTGAATGAGAATCCACAGTTTTGACAAGTTCCCCAGGTGATCTTACAAGCATTCAAAACTGAAATGAAAGGCAGTGGTACTGCATGTCTTTAATCCCAGCACTCGGGAGGCAGAGGCAAGTGAGTTCCAGGACAGCTAGGGCTACACTGAGAAGCCCTGTTTCAAAAAACAAAAACAAAAACAAAAAAGGAGGAGGGAGAAGAAAAAAAGAAAAAGGAAAACGAAGTCTCCATTTGGGTATTTTTCAGGTAGTAGTATGCAGTGAAAGGAAACATCCAAATGCTATGCACTATGGGTTCTTTTTTTTTTTTTTTTTTTTTTTTTTTTTGACGTATGTGAGGGATCTGCCTGGGAACACACTCCCCTAAGCTATGGCTATGTCTGCTTCTCAGACATACCTTATCCCATTTAAGCCCTCAGACTTAAAGCCTCCACAGTTAGAGCATTTCAGACAGCCACCCCAGGACCCCAGGTAGGGGACAGCAGGAAAGTGGTCTACACGTGTGGTCCACTTGTAAATATCCACTTGTGTATGTCAACCATGCAGTCAGAAATGCTTTATTTCTGAGATTTTATTTTTATTTTATGTGTATGAGTGTTAGTCTGTTCCTGCTGTCTGCTCATGGTATGCATATAGTGCCCCGGGAAGCCAGAAGAGGGCATAAGATTCAGTGAAACTGGAGTTTCAGACAGTTGTGAACTGTCATGTAGGTACTGGGGGTTGAACCCAGATCCTCAGGAAGAGTAGCCAGTGCTCTTTAATGCTGAGCCATCTTCCCTAGCAATTACATCTAAAGAGACTATGTCTTAGTTAGGCTTCCATTGCTGTGAACAGATACCATGACCAAGGCAACTCTTAGAAGGGACATTTAATTGGGCTTACAGGTTCAGAGGTTCAGTCCATTATCATTATAGCAGGAAACGTGGTGGCCTCCAGGCAGGCATGGCACTGGAGAGGAGCTGGGAGTTCTACATCTTCATCCAAAGGAAGCCAGGAGCAGACTGTCTTCAGGCAGCTCGGAACCCACCCCTACAGTGACACACTTCCTCCGATAAGGCCAAAGCCTTCTCCAACAAGACTATGTACTAATAGAAGGTCACTCCCTGGACCAACATATTCAAACCACCACAGTGAGTTATTGGCCTAATATGAATCACATGTGAATGGAAAGCTCAGTCAGTCCTGTGATTTCTAAGTAAAACCTAGACAGCCTTCCAGACCTAGACGCTCCCATCTCTTAAATAAGGTGGTTAAAATGAAGATGACTGACAGCCATGCCATGGGGTACCATGGCATCTAGCAGGACTAGAACTGTGTTCTTAGCAGCTGTCATCACTGGACTGGATTTGTTGGAGGCCGTGGTACTTAGTGCTTTAGTTAACCCAAAGTGCTGCCTGGAGTTTAAGTCATTGTGCAGTAGGGTTGTTGGAGCCAGTCTCACTGAATGGTCTGAATTGAGTTAGAGCTACAGACTCTTAGGCACTCAGTTTCAGCCACATGAGGCAGTGTAGAACATAGTGTTTATACCCTTGTGTCCTTTCATAAGGCACAACCATGACAATGAGAACGGTCCAAGCACAGCCTCGAAGACTGCAGAGGAGTGACGATAAAGTTCTTATAAATAGAGCCGGGCGTGGTGGCGCATGCCTTTAATCCCAGCACTCGGGAGGCAGAGGCAGGCGGATTTCTGAGTTCGAGGCCAGCCTGGTCTACAGAGTGAGTTCCAGGACAGCCAGGGCTACACAGAGAAACCCTGTCTCGAAAAACCAAAAAAAAAAAAAAAAAAAGTTCTTATAAATATGACTTTGGGAGTGTTGTCACTAGTGACCGTGACAGTGTTGTCACTAGTGACCGTGACAGTGCAGTCTCAGGGAAACCTTACAACACAAGGAATGGCTCATCATTGTCAAAACCTGCTGAGAGCCACAGCCACTGAGTGTCTCTCCAGGCACCGGGCAGCTTCACAGGCATGCACCAGCACTGATCAGTTTCCCACTATTAAAAAGCAAGCTGGAGAGGTGGCTCAGTGGTTAAGAGCACTGACTGCTCTTCTGAAGGTCCTGAGTTCAAATCCCAGCAACCACATGGTGGCTCACAACCATCTATAAAGAGATCTGACACTCTCTTCTGGTGTAGCTGACGCTGGTGTACTAACATATAATAAAAAATAAATCTTAAAAAAATATATTAAAAACAACTGAACTTAGTTTCCACAGCTAAACTATTTTGGCCACAATACACCTATTACTAAAATAAACTTTTGTTTTGTTTTCTTTTGTTGAGATCCTGTCTCCCTGTCCATGGTTTGGGCTGGTCTACAGCTCACTGTGGTACCCCAGGCTGGCTTCAAACTGACAGGCATCCTTCAGCCTCATCCTTCTGAATGCTGGAATTACAGTTATGAGCTACCCTATTCGGCTTTGAAATAAATTCTTTATTGAAAAACTAGATAGGTTTGTAGTTACTCGTTTAATTTTTACTACCTTGTAAATTAAAGGACATTGTTAAAAGTAGGAAACCAGCTAATAAAACTTAACCAGGTTGTTAATAACACACTGGATACATAAAACCCTTAGACCATATCTGAGCAGTGAAACTTCTTAACCTGCAGTTGATCAGCTTCACCCTGTTCGAACACTGCCAATGGCAACAGAAAAAAGAAGATTCTAAGTTACTTTGCCTAGAACCTAAATACAGAATTATAGAAAATAATAATAATTCTGTTAGCTTTTGAAGTACTGTAATGTAACAGTCAGAAGAAAATGTTTCATTTATTACTAGCCAGGAATTATCAGTATTAGCCAGAGAGACCCTTCCAGAATTAAATTTGTGGGGATTTTTCTGTAAGTAGAAAACTTCTAGATTCCTCTAAACACAAGGATCGGGCCATGGAGCAGATCTTTAATCTCACACATAACTGTCCTTGGAATGCTGGGCTAGTAGACTCCTTGCTGATGCAGGTGCTGGCTGGTGATGCCTTTTTATCTCCCAAACTGCACAGTCAGCATACCACCCCCCCAGCTCTTATGTGGCCTTGTCATTATCACATGACCCAGCCCATCTCTGCTTGCTAGCCAATCCCTTGTGATTGGCTAGCCTTGTGCCTTCTGGAACCTTGTGGGGCTTGGCGCTAACCCAGGAGACCAAATGCTTCCTCCCCGGTACAGTGGTAACAGGCCAAGCTCTGCTCCTGCACGTTAGCAACCAGCCCAGGACACTGGATCAACTTCAGTTGTATTCACTTATTTATTTGCAGCTGCTAATGATCACATGTTAGGCATGCCCTGTGGCCCCACCTGCATCTTTACATGTGGGGGCTCTGTTGTCACCTCTCCAAAGATGCATATTTTGTGACTCTAAGATTTCCAAGCCCTTTCACAGATTTGCTTTGTTTTTCTTTCTCACTTTCCAGAAATAGGTCGTTTATACCTCTGTTAACTGAAACTGTTCTTGGGAGATGTTTATGACTACAAACACCTGCATACAAATTACTCTGATTTAGAAGTTTGTGTACAAGTCAATATTAACTCCATTTTAAGGTGGATGATGTATTAATTTTTTTCTATAAATAAAGTATCAATCCCAGCACTTGAGAGGCTGAGACAGGAGGGTCATAAATGAGACCCTGATTACAAAAAGAAAACAAACATTGGAAAAAATTGAAAGTGTAAAAAAAAAAAAATTAAAATGGGCACTGGTGGCTTAGACCTTGAATCCCAGCACTGGGGAGGCAGAGGCAAGAAGGTCTCTTGTCAGTTCGAGACCAGCCTGGTCTACACAGTGAGTTCTAGGACAGCCAAAAGGACATAGTGAGACCTTGTCTCAAAATGAAACAAACAAAAGAATATAAAGTATAAACTCATGCAGGTAATTACACTGACAGGCACATACACCCAGAGAACCCCTACTTCATCTTTCTTTCTTTCTTTCTTTCTTTCTTTCTTTCTTTCTTTCTTTCTTTCTTCCTTCCTTCCTTCCTTCCTTCCTTCCTTCCTTCCTTCCTTTCTTTCTTTCTTTCTTTCTTTCTTTCTTTCTTTCTTTCTTTCTTTCTTTCTTTCTTTCTTTCTTAGTTCCCAATGGTTCCCAAGTGTTTCCCTGTACTGCTGAGAACTTGCCACCAGTCACCAGTCTTGGCTGCTGTTCATCCTTGATGACAAACACTGGCCCCTGCTTCCTGTTTCTAGGCCAACATGTTCACCTGTATGAACTGAGGCCACCTCTGCCTCACAAGCCCTCGCTGGGCTGACCTAGGTATCTACTCCACATGTCCGTTGCTCCTCGAGCTTCAGTACTGTTGCCGCTCCTCCTCTGTCCTGTGGCTGATTTTGTTATTTCCTTCACAGGGAGAAGAAAGGGATTGAAGCCAGCTCTTTCCCCAGGCCTCCTTACATGTAGAAATTTGCCTCTCCAGTCTCCTGTCTTTCTTCCCTGTCCTCTGTCTGGGGGGGGGAGGGTGTATTTATCTCACCCAAGCCTTTCTCAACTCTCCAGAAACATGGTTTCATCCGATGCCACACTTTCATCCTCTGATGGGTTAATGTCTTGCCCCTGCATTTCCTTCTGGCCATCAGCCTGACTCTCCTGCTCTTCAGACTCAAAAGTGCCTGCCATTGAATGTATTGCTTCTCTTAGAAATTGTGTTCGTTCCTAAGTGAGAAGAATATGTGAAAACTCCATTTTGCTGTTATTGTAATTTTTCCTTTGTAAACCATGCCATGTCCCTGCTTCCTAATTAATGCCTGCTTGAAGGTTCTGCCCCCTGCAGATCTGCCGCTCCCCACCCCCCAAGAGAGGGCTCTTGCTAATGTTTCCCATTTCCCAACACAAAAAAAGATAATGTTTTGTCATTTTCTTACTTTGCGTCTCAGCAATGTGAGACCGTGGTGTCGGCCAAGACATACCTCTTCATATCTCCCAAACCCCTCTTCCTCCCATTGCCTCCCTCAGCTGCCTTCTAGCGTTTTCCTGGAAAGTCTGGTTGGAGGTCTCTCTTTCCTCTCCTCATTCAAGAAATGCTTGCTGATGGAGACTTTGGGGCTGCAGAGGGATGTATGGAATTCCCACTGAGCCCTGCCAGAGCTCACAGGACACAAGGAAAGAGAAGCAGATCCGGGAGAAAACACGACACACAATTGCTGTCTCTGACTAGTGCTGTGAGAGCCCAGGGGAGGTGCTTCTAGTCTTGCTGTCAGGGTACACCTGACATGCAGTGTGTGCACAGGCACATGTGTCACAGCACGCTGTCTTTCTGACTCTTTCCAGTGAGAGATTTTAGTGAATGAATGCCTATCTGTCTTACTCACACTCTTAACTATTTAATAATCGTCACTCACAAGCCCTTCTACAATCTGCCCCTTCCAACTGGAGATATTTTTAGCCTTTTAATAATACACGGTCTCCTTAGCTCCCAATTAGTATCTGAGTAGAGACTTGGACTTAGTACATATTCACAAATGCTGAGTTTGCTTATCAAGGCAGAGCAGGAGCAGATGGAACCCTACAGAATCCCAGGTACCCATCTATTTGAGTCTGAATTTCACCCACTTTCCCCCATGTAGCTGTCTAAATTTAGATGTCATGCATTTGTGTAGGCAACCTACAAACGGCGCTTGCATGAACACATTCCTTCTTGATAAGCCATATTGGTACTATTTGGATTCAGTACATGGTTGGATTCCCATCCCCATCATTTCAGTTCTCACGGGTTATTTAAAGTCCTTCCTCAGAGAAGCAAAGCTGGTAATCCAGCACGGCGAGCCTGGGGCTCCGACGGGGCTGCGCAGTTAAACAGCCCATCGTTCTGTGTGGCCATCATGGAGAGGCATCATCTTGTGGAGGTGGCTCTCCCATGGTGAGCCTCCGTGGCCATCCTCAAAGCACTCAAAGCTCAGCAAGCCTTGTCAGGGAAGATCTGAGGCTGCGATTTTCTACAGTGTTCAATCTGACTCCACCCCCAGCCAAAGGATATTCGCCGTTAATTGGTGACATTTTCCATTCTCAATGCTGGGTTGATGCATCGAGCGTCTCACGAGTAGCAGCCAGCTAGGGGTATTGCTGAACATCATCAACTAAGGTGTGAGACAACCTCCTCTCACTCCAAAGTATCACCACCGAGGTGGGGAAGTGCTGATCTTAGAGACAGGTGAAATGTAATAACTCAGGGATGTAAGAAAGAAAACTTTCTAATTCTAAAGATGTCTTCCAAGGGTACTTTTGATTAAAATGGTAGTAGCCCGTAGATCCAGAGTCCACTGGTGAAATGTGTAGGCCCTCGTTCAGCATGCACAAGGCAAACAACAGCAACTTTGGTTCTTCATTCAGCCTGGACTGGTGGCCCCTAGATGTCAGCATGTTCGACAATGGAGGCAGGAGATGCAGAGAGGTTCATGGGCCACCCCAGAGTCCCTGATGCTACAGAGGCTTTGTGTTTCCAACCAGTTCCTGGGGATACTAATAAACTTGGGCTGTAGTCTTTCTTAAAAAAACAAAACAAAACAAAACAAAAAAACAAAAAAACTACGTGTTGTTTGTGGAATTAAGCAATCTCCCATCGTTTGGGAAGTCAACATTTGCAGTATCTGTGAGACACAAGATTTGATTGTCTCAAGCCAGGTCTGAGGGCACACACCCATAATCAGCACTCACGAGGTGGTGGTTGGATCATCCAAAGTTCAAAGTTGTCCCTGATGACAAAGTGAGTTCCTGTTAGCTGGGGACACAAGAGTGCTGCCTTAAAACAAACTAAACAACAGCAGCAAAGCAAGACAACCAAGGGTTTACTGCTTCTGTTGGGATGTCTAGACAAGGGATTCATAGCCCACGGCTGCTAGTGATAGACTGGAATTTATTAAGAATTACGTGGCATTGCTAAGAAGCCCAATCATTTGAACACATAGGTTCTCTCAAACTGGCCAGGTTCAACGTCGTCTGACCTTATAAAAGGGGGTTGGCTCATGGTATAGGCCTGTAATCCCAGCATTGGAGCTACATAGCCTCCCTCCCCCCCCCAAAAAAAGTCTCTTAAATGTCACTTGTATATTTATTTAAGCTGTATTCTGTTTGTTTATTTATTTTTACATTTCAGGTTTTGTGCTAGGCAAGAACTCTGCCACAGAGTACCTCAAGCACCCCAATTCTCTTTTAAATGTATTTTCTTCTTCTCTGTTTTGTTTTGTTTTGTTTTGTTTTGTTCCTACCTGGGCTTTTGACCCCTGCTTGTAATTCCAAGCACTTAGAAGGCTGAGACAGGAGGACTGCCTCAGGGCTAGTCTGGGTTTACTTAGTGAGTTCCAGGTGGTGATTCAGGTTATAGTAAGAGACACTGCCACACACTAAGAACATAGGCGTTAGTTCTTCCAGGGATGTGTACTTCTGCCACACAAACATAAATGGAATTACAGGAACTGATCAAACTATAGGAAACAGCGTCTGGAATATTTCAGTTACTCCTTTTCCTCTGAAAGAACAATCAGGCCGGCAGCACTGTGAGTCTCTAGGTACCAGAAGCTGAGGCTCCAGGCTGCCATGGATCAGAATTGACAAGAAATGCCTCTGTCCCACATTCTCCTGGGAAGGCTCCAAAGGACATACAGGAGACAGCCCCTATAGCCCTCACTCCCTCCATGACCCTTTTCATAACCGTCTCGGCTTAGGTTTGGGGGTGTGTGGCTGTGCAATGCTGTTTTCAGTATATATGTTACAGCAGCTTTAGCATAGATCCTTCTTAGCCAGACACAAGATCCAGCATCCGTGACAAGTAGGAGGCATGCCCAGAAACCTCAGGAGTGCAAGTCCCTGACGGGGACAGTCATGTTTATCCTCCGAATCTTCCCGGCTTTCCAGTTTACTTCTGTGACTGTATCCTCCATAGATAGCTCCCTAAGCTACACTTAGACCCACCGGCAAAAGACAGAACGCATCGCTCTATTTAAGACAGACTCGGGCAGCCAGGGTGGTGGCACATGCCTGAGTGTGGCACTTGAGAGGTGGGGACAAGATTGCAGGTTTAAGGCTAGCTTGAGCTGCAGGATGAGAGACCCCTCCTCATCTGTCCAATGAAACAGATTAATCCTCGGGCATAAAGCATGGCCTTTGCCATCAAAAGGCAGAGTCGAGCAGCCGCACGTATACATAGTAAGTCACTAAGGGAATGCGGGCCTTATGTTTCTAGCTCCAGGAGCGGCGCGAGGATAACCTTGATTGACCAGTGTGCAGTGCCCAAGGAAACTCTCAGTACAGTTAGCACACAGGTTATTTCTACCAGAACATTGCCTGTAGAAAAATAAAAATGAACAGGAGGAACCCAGTGTCAAGCATTATAGAATCACTGCTCCTTTTTAAAAAGTACATAAGATTATAAAAGTCACAATGTCTGGAAACATTAGCATAAAATTTAATTTGTTTTTAATTCATATGTGAATAAATAAACTTAAAGACTCAGTGACTCAAACAAAACAGTATGTAGTCTTGTGGAATGCTAGTGTCATTTTATTTTTCCCTGAATATTAGGCTTAATATATCACATAGACAGAGTTTGTCACTGCTATGTTAAGAGTGATTGTTTTTAAATATAATTCCAAAGCTGATCATGGAGGAGCATTCAGGAGGCTGGGGCAGGAGGATCTCAAGCCCAGGGCCAGCTGGATTACATATGAAGACCCAAACCAAACAAAAGAAATACAATAATCCTACACATTGTTTATTCCGTATATTATTGTAACGTTCAGTGCATTCACTAGAACTTTCATTGTTGATAAAAAGCCACTCCCTAAAATTAGCCAACGGAGAAGGGATCCCACAGCTAGACGGTAGCACTGATCAGCAAAGAACGGGACCCTATACTGTAGGCC
This sequence comes from Mus minutoides, assembly GCA_902729485.2. NCBI lineage: Eukaryota > Metazoa > Chordata > Mammalia > Rodentia > Muridae > Mus > Mus minutoides. The sequence goes on along the minus strand of LR749638.1, from coordinate 317,493 downwards.
ACTGGAACTCCAAGGTTCCTGGACCTTGTGCTCCACTGCCTCATGAAATACTGTGAAATGCAGCAAAGACAGGCCATCCCCGCTGGTTTATAAAAATCATGCCAGGCCTTGGCTTTTTCATTTAACTACGCTTTATATCTCAAATCCGGGAAATACCAAGCTACATGACCACGTGGGAGCCTGGTATTGGAGGAATGGTGGGTGTAACCATTTCTTGGAAGGTGGGGTCCAAAGCCCACTCAGTCAGAAGTACCTCAGCTCCGAGAGAGAGAGAGAGAGAGAGAGAGAGAGAGAGAGAGAGAGAGAGAGAGAGAGAAAATGGGGTCCCCAGAATGTCTCTAGCCTGCTTTGAGCCTGTAGCTGAGTTCTTTCTGTTAGATAATTTTAGAGTCAAAGAGAAACATCTGAAGTCCAAAGTGAGGTCCAACCCTGGCTCTTCCTAGTTTCAATGGTTCCTGAAACATGGGTAGAGGTACCCTACTACTGAAACAGCAAGTCACTCTCAGTGCAGGACACTGAGGCCTTGCTCTTGCCTGTGGCTGGTCATATGCCCTGACTGAGGCAGTACCTGAGCCACCACAGCACTCTGACCTGAGGTCACTGCCAACCCCTGCTAGACAACACCAGTGAGCTTACAGAGCAGTACTTCACTTACTGCTTTATCATCGTTTAGACAGATTTCTCGTTCTCCCATACTTTCAAAAATCCCAGAGGCTGACGCCCAGCAACAGTGACTAACTGTTCTTGCCAACAGGGCCAGAGCCTCAGACCCCCCTAGTGCAAGCAGCCTTCACAGGGGACCCAGACTCTCCTAGGTGCCTTGAGGCCAAGCCACTGCCCGTGGGCTTCCATTCCTGTTCTTATTATCAAACAGCTCTTCGTGTGAGGCTCCTATCACTCCTATCAGGGCCAGAACATGAAGCTGGTTTTTGGGGGGGTTGGGGGTGATTATAATTTAAGTGATTGTTTTAATAAAAACTCCAAGCTTGGGGGAAAAAAAAGGTCACTGTATAGACTTTAATGCTGTTCTGTCCACGTGACAGAATAAGGCAACTCGACAGAGCCCAGCACACGTGCTATAAGACCATAGGAGAAAATAATGGCCTAATTTTGCAAGAGGAAGTCCGTGCTGCTGGTCCAATGGGCAGTGGTTAAACAGGAGCAGCTAAGAGGCTCACCCCCAGGGAGTAGGGAGGGGTCTCATTTAGGAGGAATACTCTGTAGGCACCGATGGCTCCTGTTCCAAGGTGACATCTAGTCAATCCTCTGAGAGCATATGTATACTCGATGTGTGTGTATACAAAAACAGCGTCAGGAGAAGACCTCGTAGTCATAATTCTACAAAATATGTGCTGAGGATAGTGAATCGGAGAGAGGTTAATCCCAAGTGCTGGGATCAAAGGCGTGTGCCACCACCGCCCGGCTGTGAATGGCCCTTCTTGAGTTGAGTTCAACTGCAGGCTCTCTGGCTCCCAGGCCTGATGTCCTTTACTTTACCTATTAGTTTTAGTCTGGGCTCTGCTGAAGGCATGAGTGCAGGCGAGCTGTGTAGGACTGTGGCCCCAGGGGGAAAGAAGCGAATGGCCACTGCAAGGAAAGCAAGCAAAGCCAGGGCCCCTTTTAGATATCATAGACAATCTGCTCCTCGGCCCTGCGGGGGTATCTGAGGTACTTGAAGAAGCACATCTCAGAAATGGGAACTCGAATCAAACTATGGATCACATACCTATGTGCTCCTGTCCCATCAGTGCTGAAGGGTGACTAGTTCCATACTGTGTATGGCCAAGTGCTAGGTGATTGCCCTGGGGATCCTGTGACAGTGGTCCTGGGGCTAGAAGTGAGCTAACACAGGCCAAGGCAAGATGCCCATCAGGCTGAGTCCACAGCAGCCTATGTAGGGCCTGGAACTAGGAGATGATACCATCGAGAACAAGATAAGGAAGTGCCCACAGTGTCAAAGAGGTGCCTTGAGCAGTTGTAACCAGAGAGCAGAATAAGGATCTTGAACAGCATCGTTCATTCGTTTATCCATCCATCTGTCTGTCCAGTCACCAACTAATACAAGGAGTTACAGAAAGGGCCTGAGGAACTGAAGTGAGGAATTTTAGATACTACATAAGAGGAAATAAACTAATACAGCCAATGTTCAAATAGACGCAGTTCTACGGGAGATGCAATGTGTGTGCTTGAAAGCCCTAGTTTTTCTTGAAACCAGTCTTGAAAGGTAAATGAAAGCCACCTGAAGGAAATGTGAATATTGACTTGACACTCAAAATAAATTTTAATATTTTGATATTAAATTCCTCAAATATCTTAATCTCTGTATTGCACATACGTCGGACTAGTCCTGTTTTTAGGAAGTAGATGCTGGAGAAACAGAAAAGAGTCATGATGTCTGCAGTAGACGCCAGTGATTCAGTAAAATCCCCACGTCTGGGAGGGCAAGAGCATAGGACACAGATGTGACATGACGTCAACAAGCTGGTGACATAATTCAGGGTGTAAAGATGCCTGCTGGACAGTGGTCCCTTAGTACTCAAGGGGTCAGTGCCAGGACCCTCACGGGCACCGAGATCCAAGGATGCTCAGACCTCTTATAAAATGATGTCATTGGCATAGAACATACACATATCTTCCTATGTTAAAATATCTTTGAGCATTTACCATGCCTAGTACAATGTAAATACTATCTATGCAGTGTTTCAGTATGCCATTTATAGACCAAGACAATAAAACAAATCTGTACATGTTCAACATAAATGGAATTTTTGAAAAATGTTTTCAAACTGAGATTGATTGAATCTGAAGATGTGGAACCCGGGAATACAGAAGACTGACTGCTCTAGGCAGTGGTGGCACACACCTTTAATCCCAGCCCTCGGGAGGTAGAAACAAGCAGGTCTCTGCGATTTGGGGGCTAACCTGAGAGAGAGAGAGAGAGAGAGAGAGAGAGAGAGTTAGTTTCCAGGACAGCCTGGAAACCCTGTCTCAAAAAACACCCCTCCCCCAAGATATGAGCAGCCAGAAAAGGGCAGAGCAGAACTATGGAATGAAGTTTAGCTCACATGATTACAGCAGGAAAGATGGAAACTCTGTTGTAGGCTCAAAGTTTTTGCAACCTACTTTTAATAAGGATTCAACCTCTCTTCTATCCCACCTCCCAGCAGAGGTAATGGAATGGAAAAGTTATTAGGATGTGGGGAAGTGGACCTGTTCAGCAATAGTTCTTTGGGTGCGAGCACAGTCTTCTTTGACAACAGATCAGTCCTGTAGGAAACACCAAATATGACTCAGCAGCGGCAGACCAGGCCTCTAGGCAGGCAGACTCTAGGCACGAGCCAGCAGCTACAGTCTAGTCCTTTCAGCGAGCAGAAACCAGACAGCCGTAGTTCAATCCTAAAGAAACCACCAGGCCTGCCAACTGGCCTGAGGTGAGGCCACAGAAGCGGCAAGCTGCCACAGGAACCTCAGGAGCAATTCGTGGGCGAGTTTCTCTCAATGTCGAAGTTATCACAAGTTGAGCTCAACAAAGCTATGTAAGGTGAACCAATACATGCGCGTGTCTTTAGGGAAGAATAGCAAGGCAGAGCAAACCAAACCCAAACCCATGCTCAGCGCTCGCCTCCCACTGTCTGTGGGTCACATTCATACTCCTTCATCAAGTGTCCTTTCTTGTGACTGCTACATCCAAACATCCTTTCTCCTGTGTGGCTTCAGGAAAGCATTCTTTTACTTGTTCGCTTTAGCAAGACATCCTTTCGCCTGGGTGCCCCAGCAAAACATCACTTGATATAACTAACACTCCAAAATTTAGAGGTTTCCACCTCACTCTGTCATCCTACTGAAAACAGTGTCGAAGGTAGAGGAGAAGATGGCACGGAACCTGCACAAGGCAAAAGAATGAACAGGACCAGTCAGTTACGGCCGGCCAGCTCCATCCCCGGTACTGCAAGCACAACGCATCTCTGTAGCTCCCACGAAGTCTGGAATGTAAGTCGGCTAGAAGTCTCTTAAACCCCCAGAGAAGCCTTGGGCAGGGAACCGAGCCACCAGACTCCTTGAAGGTTGTGTTCATAAACGAAGGTGACTAGTAGATGTGTCAAGCGTGTATTTATCTCTCATCTCCAGCCCTTACAGCTTGCCCTACAGTAGGTTTTCAATACGAGTTGGGACTTGCGTTTTATAAATCATGAGCATAGATGGTAAATTCTTTTTCTTCCGTTGCTGATGCTCATGGGAAACATGCTGTGTGTTTTGTTAATGTTTCCTCCCCGAAGGCTGAGCGCTTGGTGAACATCTGTCTGCTCACACCTGTTGGGCTGGTTTACACGGCAGTCTGAAAGGCATACATGCCAGGGTAATTGCATTTGGAGTTCCTTCCCTTGGAGAAATCTGTCGGAAGGATCCAGGACCAGATATTTCTCCCACTGACGAGTTCATCATCTTGCCTAAGGAAGAGCCAGTATTTCTGCCTCTTATAAGTTTAATACATGCTGCAACATGAATCGGATGAGCTTGAGAACTAGGAAGCATGAATATTTCATACAGCATGAATTGCCAGACTTAAAAAATCGCCTCATGGGACCGACTCTCCAGCTCAGGTGCAAAGACCAGGGAACAAATATGGTCCTGAAGCCAAACCAGGCTCTTCCAGACAGGGCCAACACTCAGGCAAAGGAATGGTGGCCTGGTAGGTAGGTCATCAGTGGATCCTCCAGGGTCGGGAACAGCTCCTCAGCTGGGCGGGCAGGTATAAGCAGCTGTGGGAAGAGAATCCATATCTAAATCCTTCTGTGGCCTCTCTGCAGCATGTCAGGGAGACATGGCTGTATCATGGATCACACGGAATAGGTTAGGATTGTCTGTTCTGCTGCCTGTCTTTCTGTTCCAGTATTTAGCACTGAGCAGAGGGCCCTTGCTCCTTAGTTTTACAGATACAGATAGATGAGCCTCCAGAGCTTCCGGAAATGACTACAACCCCATCTCCATCCCTGAGATCCTATCAGCAATGGTATCTCCCATTCTCTGTGTTGAATTTCAGCCTAGTGTTTTTTAAAAAGAAGTTATAAGGAGGCCGGGGGCAGGGTGAGACAAGGTCTCACTATGTAACTCTTGACTGGCCTAGAAATTGCTATGTAGACCCAGGCTGGCCTCAAACTCACAGAAATCTGCCCACCCTTTCCTCCTGAGCGCTGGAGTTAAGGACACGTGCTACCATGTCCAGCAAAATCGTGAAATTTTGAAAAACTGTTTTATGACTCTGGAGGGTAGACCTTAAACACATGCAGAAAGAGGACCTTGAAGGGACACTCACCAAACCAAGTGAGTGTTCTGTTCAGCGCAAGTCAGCCCAGACAAGGAGAACACTACTCACAAGAAGCTAGGTCCCGGTCAGATGCAGTTTTTTCCTTTAAGGGGTGCAGTGATACTTCAGTATATAGATGAAACTATAATGCTCAGGTCAGGTGTTCAGCACTGATTTCACCTTGAACGTTTATCATTACTTTGTGGGAAGCACTCACAGTCCACCCTACCTGTCATTTCGAAATAATCCTTCTAACAGGCTGCCGAGCATTTTGGAGTTTTCATCACATGGCCGAGCACCCTGCACTTGTTATTTTAGAGGCTTTCTGAAGAGCAGACACACACCTGAACATACACATTTCAGCCTCAAGGGTACAAACATTCACGTGTAAAATAATTTGACCTCACTTGCTTTTGAGGTTAATGTTTATTACTAAGGTGATGTTCTAGGCTCTGCCAGGATGCGGGGATGTTACTTCACTGTGGCCATAGTTGTGATAGCGTTCCATCACCAACAGGACACTTGGGATGACCAACTTTAGCTGCAAGGAAAGCTGATTTTGCCAAAGTTGGTGAGGTTCCAATCCCTGTTGCTTTGGTTCTGTGGTGGCGAGGTACATTGTGTTGGGAGAGTCTGTTTTGCTGTGAAAAGTCACCATGACCAAGGCCACTTATAAAAGAAAACACGTAACTGGGGGCTTGCTTATAGCGTTGGAGGGTTATTGGTCCCTGAAGCTCCTTTCTCTGTAATAACTCCAGCCTGTGTCAAGTTGACACACCAGCCAGTACACTCCCTAAACAGCTCTACCAGTTAGGGATCAAACATTCAAACACAGGAGCCTAGGGAGCCATTCTCATTCAACCACTACAATGAAATAAACTAAGGGCAGCATCCGAACCTTTAACACATGGGCATTTGGAGGACTTTTCAAACCTGAGTGATAGCAACATCTTTTCTGATTCTTCTTATTTCATCAAGACTAAATTTTACAGCATCTGAGAATGCTTACACTGTCCCTTTATTGGATCAAGGACATTCTCTCCTGAGGTGCTAGGACTGGGCTCATGGCTTTGCACATGCTAGGCAAGTGCCCTGCCACTGAGTCAGCCCAGCTGAGGGACAGTGAGTGTTAACATGGGCTGCTTCCAGCCCTGTGCACGATGTTCTTTGCTACCTAAGATTGGCGGTTCCAAGGCAGTCATCCATTTGACCTTGAGACAGACACCAAGGAGTTGGTACTCAGTGCACAGCAAAACTCTGTAGGCACCTGCTTCCATGCAGAGATACTTCCGTGTCTCTCTGCAGAAGCCAGAGATCCCAACTGGCATTTTATCATAGCTCAATAGAAACACCGAGAAGGGAGCAAGCATAATTTTGGAGATAGAAGAGCTTCTCTCACAAGTGTTCTGGAAGCAGTACACTTTCGTTTTATGGTGTTTATAATTTATCTTCTGGGAAAGAGGCGCACAAGATCTCAGTGTAACTGGTATAACAGTCAAAGCTTATTAGGACATAAAGAAAGCCACATGAGGGGTGGCAGAGCTGAGCAATGGGTGTTAATGTTACCGTCTTCAAAACCCGGCTAGGAAGACAATGCAGTTGGTAAACGGCACACCACACAGGTGTGAGTCCCTGAGTTGGAGCCCTGAAACTACACTTAAAAAGCCAGGCTTGGTGGCCCGGGTTTGACATGCCAACTGTCAGAAGGCAGGGACAGTAGGATCCCTCAGTCTCACTGGCCAACCAGGCTGGCCTAATCAGGGAGTTCCAGGCAATGAAAGACCTCGTCTCGAGAACTAAGGTGGGTGGCTCATGGGAAACAGCATTGGAAACTGACTTCTGGCCTCTGCACGCACCTGTGCTCACACACACTTCCGTACCTTCACAGCAAACCCTGGAGCAGGGCTGGGGGTGTGGCTCACTGGTTAGAGTCCCCGCCTAACTTGCATGAACCTCTAGGTTTCATGCCCTGGGTGTCCTGTTTGCTTCCTGACCCCAAAATAAACCCTGAAACACCTCCTGCCTGAGCTGAGGAAATCTTTTCTTTGTGCACAATCCATTGTTAGGTGTCAAAGGTGCAACTTGATGACGGGTGGCCGGCACCCTGAGGGGCTACATTTTTACTTTGCATTCAAGTGGTCACAGTGACTCAAGACTACCTCCTGGATCTTCCAAGGAGAAAATGTGTAAATGGAGCCATCTGGTACCCCCCAGGGGAGTGCCTGGCGCTTGGCCTCCCCAACCTAGACAGCATTTCTGAGTTTTCTCCATCAGCACTTTCAACACTGCCTGTATGTGTGTCCACGGGAGTAGATGTGTTGGGAAGAGAACTCCCAGATCCTCTTAAAGGCACTTGGAAATGAGGCCTCTCTGTGGTGACCAGGATTTGATGGCGTCATGAGGATGAATTCTTTGCTGAGATTGGTGGCTGAGTGCACATGGTTGCTCGCTTCCGCAGTACAATGCCCTCCGACGTGGTTTTGGTGTTTTCCTTGAGACAGAACCCTCCCTTTCGAACTCACGATCCTCCTGCTCTGGTTTTCCTAGTGTTGGGGGTGTGAGCCACCACTCTCAGCCCCTGCCGCCCTCATTATGACCTTGGGTCCTCAGCACATGCTCCTACTTGTGACTACAGACTTCCCAGCTCTAGAACTACATGCTAAGGAAGTTACAGTATTCATCTTCAGCAAAAGGACACAAGCCAAGATAAATGCCTTACTCCTAAGCATTATGGGGCAGCCAGGGGTCTCTGTGTGGTGGCCAGCGGCTCAGACAGAACAGAAATCAATACAAACAAGGGTGGAGAGGAAACCAAAGCATTGCAGAGAGCATGAGAACATCACCTTAAACCTACGGAGTGAAGACACTGCACCCGGGAGACAATATAGTTAAAGGTCAGACTTGTTTTAACTCTCTAGAAATTACAAATAGGGTCCAAAAAAAAAAAAGAGCCAATAGCAGGATTTAAAGAAGAAGTCAAAATATTCTCAAAGGAAGGAAAGGAACATATAAAACTGATGGGGCAGATAGAGAGACGGCTCAGTTAAGAGCACTGGCTGAGCCAGGCATAGTGGCACACGCCTTTAATCCCAGCACTCGGGAGGCAGAGGCAGGTGGATTTCTGAGTTCGAGGCCAGCCTGGTCTACAAAGTGAGCTCCAGGACAGCCAGGGCTATACAGAGAAACCCTGTCTCGAAAGAAAAAAACAAAACAAACAAAAAAAAAAACACTGGCAGTTCCTTAGAGGACATAGGTTCTATTCCCAACCCCCACAAACCATGTGTAATGCTTGTTTTGGGAAATCTAATGTCCCCCTCTTGCCTTCATGGGTACCAGGTGTGCATGTGGTGCACACACATACATACAGGCAAAATATTCATGCACATCAAATAACTTTTTGTTTTGTTTTGTTTGTTTGTTTTTGTTTTTGTTTTTTCGAGAAAGGGTTTCTCTGTATAGCCCTAGCTGTCCTGGAACTCACTTTGTAGACCAGGCTGGCCTTGACCTCAGAAATCCGCCTGCCTCTGCCTTCCAAGTGCGCCACCACCATCTAGCTTGTTTTCTTTATTTACGAGACAAGGTCTCTCTTTGTGTAGCCCTGGCTGTCTTGGAAGTCGCTCTGTAGACCAAGTTGGTCTCGAACTCATAGATGTCTGTCTGCTTCTGTCTCCAGAGTGCTGGAATTAAAGGTATGCCTCTACCACCCAGCTAAAAAAATACTTTTAAAATGGGTATTCTTTATTTGATGTAGATTAACAGAAGTTCAGAAAAAAAAAAAAAAACAAATTTTAAGAAGGGAGAATTATCAAAGAAACTCTTCCGGAAATTTTTAAAGTAAATGTTGAGATTTAAAATGCCTGCTGAAAGGTGTAGCTTAGTGAAAGTGCTTACCTAGGCATGGGCAAGGTCCTAGGGAGAGGAAGGGGAGGAGGAGGAGCAGGAGGAGGAGCAGGAGGAGGATGAGGAGCAGGAGGAGGACGGGGAGGAGGAGCAGGAGGAGGACGGGGAGGAGGAGGAGCAGGAGGAGAAGGAGGAGGAAGGGGAGGAGGAGGAGCAGGAGGAGGAGCAGGAGGAGGAAGGGGAGGAGGAGGAGCAGGAGGAAGAAGGGGGAGGAGGAAAAGAGGAAGAGGAAAGGGGGAGGAGGAAAGGAAGAAGAGTAGGAGAAGAAGAAATAATCATGCAAAAAGTATTCATTAAGGACTGGAGGCTGGAAGGCTGGAGGTGTGGAAGGCTGTCAGCACCCTTGAGGCCCTGGGTCTAATCCCCAGCATCAGATATAAAAATGAACACAAGGGTTCTCTGACTCGCGCTGAAATATTGAGGAGAATAAAAGGGATCCCACACCCAGCAGAATTGCATGCATTTATTCAAAGACCAGGTGCCAACACATTTGTGCAGCCCTGTCTGTAACAGCTAAAGCCCACTGCAGTCAAAAGCCATCACTATTAAAATTGGGCAAATTAATTGTAGTATGTTCATGTAATGGATCCGGGAATAGATGAATTGCTGTGCCCTGGGTGAATCTGGCAGGCTTAATGGGAAATGAGAGACAGGAACAAAAACGCACATTTATAATCCCATGTCTACAAAAACTCAAAAGCAGACCTGCAAATCTGTATTGCTAGAGATGACTGACAGTGGTCACTGCTGGGGCAGGCAGGGCTGTGGCAGGCTCCTGGCAGAGTCTATTACATGATACATTTGCTTGTTTTTGTAAAAATTGGTCAGGTTGCTATTTATGACCTATGCTCTCATCTGTAAGCATGTGCTTTTTCAATAAAAAACTTGATACTTTTTGAAGTTCAACACATGATGGTAAAATTTAGAGCCACTTCCAAAGGAGACTCTAAAATCTTGGGGAACAGCAGGATAGGGCCACTGAATAAAAGCTTCATGGTAGACTAAAGAGAAAGGGAGAGGGGGAATTGATGGGGGAGGGGTGGGGGAGGGGAAGGGAGAAATGGAGGAGAGAGAGATATATAGGGGAGAGAGAGGATGAATGAATGACTTAGAAATAAATATATATATTTCATATATATATATATATATATATATATATATATATATATATATATATGAAACTAAAAGATTTACCTGAGAGAAATACCTGTAACTTTTGCAAGTTAGGACAGTTATACCTGTCCTACCAAGGGAGCAGTAAAATAAGAGTTTTTGTAAGAGACAGTAAAAATTTACCACCATTTCTGAGGAGGTTTCTCAAAGACATATCACCAAAATAAGAGGGTATTCAAAGGGTTTTGAAAACAGAAAAGGAAAAAGTTTTTTAAAACGGTGGTAAGAGGCTTGGAAGTGATCTGTATTGGATGGCACAGGATACCAGGGAGCTTCTGTGAGGTATCCCATGTCCGAGGAAAGGGAAGGTTGTTCTGGAGGGTCTACTGATGGACAGTGTATAGAAATCTAAGCAAATGGAAGCAAAAAAAAAAAAAAAAAGATAATTACTACTGATAAGAAAACACAGAGAAAGTAATGTTATGGTAGATTTCCCTCAATTTATAAAAGCTATGTATTTCCCTAAAATTCATGTAGTTTCAGTATAAAACATTTACTATATATATATATATATATATATATATATATATATATATATATATCAAAAGTCTAAAAGCCTTAATGAGCTGTCTAGTTTTATATCAACTTGACATATGCTGGAGTCATTTTGGAAGGGGAACTTCATTAAGAAAGTATTCTACCAGTTGGTTTTATTGATGATTAGCATGGGAGGGCCAGGTCCACTGTGGGTGTCGCCATCCCTAGGCAGGTGTTCCTGGGTGGTATGAAGAGAGTCCTGGGGAGCAAGCCAGTTAGCAGCTTCCTCCATGCCTCTGTGCTTCGTGCTTGCCTCCAGGTTCCTTGTCTTCTCGTGCTGATGGGATGTTATTTGAGCCTGCAAACTGAGATTAAGCCCTTTCCTTCTGAAGTTGCCTTTGGTCTCTCCTTCTTTCCTTCCTTCCTTCCTTCCTTCCTTCCTTCCTTCCTTCCTTCCTTCTTCCATCTTTCTTTCTTTCTTTCTTTCTTCCTTTCTTCCTTTCTTTCTTTCTTTCTTTCTTCTTTTCCTTTTTCCTTTTTTCTTTTATTTTCTATCTTCTATTTTTTTATTAAAGATTTATTTATTTATTTATTTATTTATTTCATATATATGAGTACACTGTCACTGTCTTTAGACACACCAGAAGAGGGCATCAGATCCCATTACAGATGGTTGTGAGCCACCATGTGGTTGCTGGGAATTGAACTCAGAACCTCTGGAAGAGCAATCAGTGATCTTAACCACTGAGCCATCTCTCCAGCCTCCTTTCTAACTTCTTTCTTTCTTCTTTTTTTCTTTTTTCTTTTTTTATTGTCATGGCAATAGAAACCCTAGTCTACCTGCTTTCTTGAGATTACCACTGTGGCCATCCTTAGGCCATTATATACATCGAAAAATCTGAGTATGCTTACATGTTGCATAGGCAATGCTATCAGATCAACATTTTTAGGATTTAATTAATTAATTAATTAATATATGGGTGCTCCAACTGCTTGGACATCTGCATGCCAGCAGAGGGTATCAGATCCCAGTAAAGATGGTTTTGAGTCACCATGTGGCTGGGAATTGAACCCAGAACCCTCAAAGAGCAGACAATGCTCTTAACTGCTGAGCCATCTCTCCAGTCCTGAACACCATTCTTTTAAAGATTAATTTTTATTTCATGAGTGTTTGCCTGCATATAGGTCTGTGTGCCACATGTGCAGTCTCCACAGAGAACAAAGAGGGCATCAGATCACTTGGAACTGGAGTTTAAGACAGCTGTGAGTCACCATGGAGATGCTGGGAATTGAAACTAGGCCTTCTGCGAGAGCAGAGGCTGGCAAAGCCGTCTCTCCACCCACAAAGTTTTAAACATAAATACCCTACCGATTCACAACTGCACCTGTCGTGCAAGTGTGCAGTCCCTCAAGTTCACTGTTTCTACTTCCTTTTTAAAGAAACAAGCAAACAAACAAACTTAACAATGGGTGTTAGAGATGTGCATGTATGATGAGTGTGGAGGGCGAGGTCGCAGGGACAACACTCCGTAGTACGGGGGTCCTGAGGATTGAACTTAGGTCGTCAAGCCTTCACAGTAAGCTCGTTTACTCTCTGCCCTTCTCGTCAGCCACACCATTTCCCGTTTTAAGTAGAGAAGTATTCGTGTAACTTCACGATCGGTTCTGATCAGCCTCTGGCAGCCAGCATAACCTTACAAAGTGCAACGCAGTTAAAACCGAGGAAACACAGACAGCAGTGGTGGTGGTAGCGCTCGCCTTTAATCCCAGCACTCCTGAGGCAGAGGCAGGCAGGTCTCCAACTTCAAGGCTAGCCTGGTCTACAGAGCAAGTTCCAGGACAGTCAGAGCTACACAGAGAAACCCTGTCTCGGAAACCAAAAAACAAAACAAGCAAACAAAAAAGAGAAGAAACACCATAGACTAACCCTTTGGTGGGTTAGTACAGTTTCTCGTCCCACACCTCAATGTTTATATTCCATACATTCCTTAGAAGGGAAGCCGCAGGCTGGGAGTGCCTCGCTGTGTTCCTAATTATGTGGGAGAGCTTTCCTTGCTGCTTTACTGGTAGGTAATGGTTGGGAGAGAGAGAGAGAGAGAGAGAGAGAGAGAGAGAGAGAGAGAGAGAGAGACTCGGTGGTCCAGCATCCGTCCTCACAGCCATCTGTGGGAAGGCTCCCACACTGCAGCCCACTGAGCCCTTAGCTCAGGATCAGTGAGACTGCAGAGGGGTGCACCTCTACCCAACAGCTGCCTGTTCCAGTGTAAGGTTACACATGAACCCACGTCTTCCAACCGCTCTCTGCTTTAAATGAAACCGAAAATTCGCGGTGCCCCGCTTGCTTTTCAGTTACTATCTGTTGAGGAAATGGTACTGGGGGAGTGGGCAGGTTTGGAGTCTACAGAAGGCATCCGTTGCTGGAGGGTAAAGAACTTAAGCTTTTTAAAGCTGGACATGTCCGGTCAGTGTACTGCCAGGCACAGGGTCCGGCTGAGTTACAGTTAACTTGCCTGGCTGCCTTCCCATCCTTCCTATGTCACAGTGTATGTATCATCAGAGCCTTCTGTTCCATTTGAGGTTCAGATCCGACGGCCTGAAGTCACGGTGACACTAACTCTGGGGGAGGTTAGGTACACAGTCTTGCCTGACCTCACCCTATGCCCTGCATACAGCCAGGGGACCCCTGAGACTGGCACTCCTTCCCTGGCTTAAGGCTACCCTGGGGGAGGGGAGCAGCCTTCCACTGGAGGAAACAGAAGGGTTCCTTCCTTTCTAGCTGAAGGGCAACATGAAAGAAGGTTAAGGGCTCAGACCGTGGCCTCATCTCTGGCAGTGCTTTCCTCTCTCTAAGAAACAAAACAAAACAAAACCACTCAGAATGGACCCCCAGAGGCCTGAGCCCTGGCTCCCCAGCTGCCTCTCCAGAGCCTGGCTTCCTCCCTTGGCTCACTACCTCCCAGCTCCCTCCCCTGGCTCCCTGGAGAGAAAGAGGGAAGCCTATCCACAGCCACCTTGGTCCCTGCACCTAGTGGGGGACCCTCGAGCACCCAAGATAACAGCACGGGCTACAGATTAAAAAGGCCAGCTCCCAGTCCCAATCAGAGAACAAAGGCAGGCCCTGTTGCAAACACTAAGGCCAGGAATGAACAGCCAATGGTGTCAGAGACTTCAGCTGATTGTGATCTGAGATACTGACGACACAAAACAGTGCCAGGTACTTCTAGATCTTTTCAAGAGTCATGGAAAACAGCAAGGGAAGTAAAGATACTCAGGAAGGCATGGTAAAGTGATGGGTAATGGGCTTTGGGGTCAGAGAGATCAGGAGCCTCCTGGCTGTCTCTGGACTAGGAGAATAAAGGTAGCCCCTGCTCTCCTCCTGCATTCGAGCTTTGCTATGAGCCAGCCAAATGATGCCCCACTCTTTGTAGACACCATTTCCCAGCAGCCCCATAAGCAGGCCTATTATTATTCTTGTTTTATAGTTGAAGAACTCAAGTTAAATGGCGCACCTACAGGGAACCCAAACCTCGTTTTCTCTGATGAGTCTCTCTCTCATCGTTGCTCTGCTACAAAATGAGAATTTAAAAAATCCTGGGGTGGGAGAGATGGCTCTGTGGTAAGGAGTACAGGCTGTCCTCACAGAAGGCATGGCTTTAGTTTCCAGCACGCACATGGTAGCTCACAGCCATCCATAACTCTGGTTCCAGGGGAACTGATACTCTTCTGACCTTCAAGGTCTTGGCAGTGCACAGTGGTCATATATACATGTAGGCAAACACTATAAAATTGATCTAAAAATCGTTTTTTTTTTTTTAAAGATACTGTTTTCCTAAGATAGCCAGGACTACACAGAGGAACCCTATCTCAAAACAAAGCAACAACAAAAAATACTGCCTCATGCTGGTATCATGTAGCTCATAGGTATAGCACCTGCTTAGCTTGCACAAGGCTCCATGCTCAGTTCCTAGCACCATAAAAGTAAAGCTATTACCTCGCACAAGTGGAAAAATATTGACTAAACCCCATAGATACCAGGGGGTGTTCGGTGAATGTGACAGGATTGTTCCTGTCCAATCACACTAAAAATATTAGGGCAGCAAGAGGCCTGTGATTAGACAGGGAAAAGGGAGGCAGAACTAGGAGTTGCAGAGACAGGGAGCATCTCAGGAGGGGAGGAAGGCCAGGATGGAGGTGGACATGAACCAGTGCGGCTTGAACCAGCCACAGGTAGTTATGATATCATAAGGTTAGAATAATCGGAATAAAGCTTTTATTATTATCAGTTGGTTCTGAAATGATTGTATTGGCATCTTGTAAATTGAGAATTTATTTACACATAAATATGATTGGTTAATTATAAGCTTCTAGAGTATTGTTTCTACCGGGTAAATGGATATTGTGGTGACTGACCATGGGGTAGACAGTCATTGCATGGGGC
Organism: Mus minutoides; assembly: GCA_902729485.2. NCBI lineage: Eukaryota > Metazoa > Chordata > Mammalia > Rodentia > Muridae > Mus > Mus minutoides. The sequence goes on along the minus strand of LR749638.1, from coordinate 302,200 downwards.
TGGTGGCAGAGATCCACCAAGGGACTCGGGAGCTCTGACCCAGAGAGACCACCAAGTTGAGATCACGCAGCTGGAGCCATGTGGTCTGCCTGCCAGTTCAATTTTTAAATATTTCCCACTACAAGTGAACATAAAGGTTTTTGTTGTTTTGGTTGGTTGGTTGGTTGGGGTGTTTGTTTGGTTTGGTTGTGTTTTGTTTTGTTTTGTGGTCCTGTGTTCTGCCTCTCCAGTGGCAGTGTCTGGACACCACCAATACACTGACTCAGGGGTGGGCATCAGAAAGGCGTGAGAAGGCCGGTAGGGAAAGCAGAGCTGGGGACACTGGCAGGATTCAGTTTTTGTTGTGATCAAGTGTGGGAGGGGCAGGAGAAGAGAGGAGGCCTTCTCCAGGAGTCAAGTCATGGCTCATTTAGACAAAGCCCCTCCCCGGGGCTCTCTTTGTTGAAGCAGCTCTCTGAGACAATCTTAGCTTGTTCATATTTCTGTCTTGGGCATGGATGTGAATGCATACTCTTTATTTGTGGTGAACCAGGGATTACGTGCTTTGGGGGAAGGGCCTGAGAACATCCTGGAAGGGAAGGTCATTGGCCGAAGGCTAAGGCTATTGAGATGCCTCGTTAGCATGGAGGGGGGTTCTGGGTGTGCTGTGTGACTGAGTGCCCATGGTCACTTCAGTTGGGGGGTCATGGTTACATGTTCCAAAGCAGGCAGTAGAGGTGGGAGAGGGGAGCCCCACTCCTGCAGGCTCAGATCTCAGAGATTCCAGGGGTTTGAGTACATTTGGCTTCACCAGGTCTTATGTCCATCTGGTAGCATGGTCCATGCACCCTACATAGTTTGTTTTTTGTTTTTCCTCTCCCATGAGGTCCTAGGAAGAAGTTATAAGGAGGAAAGGCCTGAAAGCCACCACAGTATCCAATAATGTGACAACTGGGGTTGTGGTCTGAGAAGTCCATCGCGTGGTGATTTTGTTGTGTGGCGATCATAGAGTATACTTATGGCAGCCATCCTCTTCAGTCCATTTTTGGCCAAAACGTTGTGTATTATGTGAACATATAGATACAGCAATAGGATGATGTCTATACTCCTAGGGTGCTGTAGTGAGGGTGTGTGTGTCCCAGTGACTCTTTTTCCCCGGCAAACCATAATACAACGTCTGAGGCAGGGGAAGACTTAGGAGATTATGACAAAATATCATACAGCCACTACAATATTTATGAAAATAAATCAAAATGAAAAGTATTTACAATATTAAGTAATAAAACACCTGAAATAGTATGTGTGTAGATTATAACTGCATAAAGCATAGACAGAAGACATGGAAGCACGATATAGAAGTTGAAGTTCTCTGGATGTCGATGGTGTGATGCTGTGATACTCTGCATCCGGCAAGGATGGGGTAAGCGGAAGGGTCTGGCATGGAAGCCTTTCAGCCCCACCACGGTGTATGGAGAGACTCCTCCACGCCACTGTACTCCTCGTGTGAACGCATCTTTTGGAACTATCCCGAAGTGAACATCCGACTTCCAGAGCTTTGCCACATGCTGATAGCTGTGGTTGGAATGTGGTTTTCATCTGCTCCCCCGAGGCTCCGTGTACTGAAACTTAATTCCCAGTGTGAGGTATTAAGCAGCAAAAAAGTCAACCCAACTACAGTGTTCAGAGGCACAGCCTGCTGGAAGGATTAGGACTAATAAAGTCATCAGAACACAGGTCCCTTGAATAAATCCCTGTGGCTTCAGAAGACGAGGGAGGACAAGTAGTAAGACACATGCATGCCCACCACACACACACACACACACACACACACACACACACACACACACACTGCCTGTTGCCATGTGATGCTACCCTGAGCCGTTCCAGACTCTGACAGCAAGAGAGCATCTCTACATGTGAACCCTTGAACCTCCAATGCTAAATGAACCTCTTCTGTTTACAAAGTTACCCAGCCTTGGGTATCATAGGATAGGAACGAAAAGAGGCTAAAATGCTGATCTGTTTCACTCTGTAACTCCAGCAAGCTTTTGTGGTGTAGCCATTCAGGGCTGCCTCTCCAGCAAGGTGGGGGAGCTTCATCATGTAAAAGCATCGGGCTTTGCTCATGCTTCATGCTACGGGGCAACATGAAGACTCTCTGACTAGAACATTGCTGTAACGCTTAATCTCCAGTGAGATTATTTCATAAAATATTAATTTTTTTTCTTGCACAGAAAAGGGATAGATAGTTCATGGATAGAAAATGTTCTCACGAGCAAGAATTCTTCAGTTCCACTAGTTCATAAGCACAAAGAGTAACGAATGAGTCTGTTTTACAAAACAAGGCTGACTTCTACAGTTACCCACTGGGAGAGTCGGAGCTAGGAAATCATGATGTTAGGATCTGAGGAACTGGTGTTCCAGGGACCTGACCCCAATGGTGCAGCCTTTCCTGCAGACATGGACTTCCCTCCCAAGGTGTAGGCTCCTCTTCTCCTCCTCTTTCCCTTCCTCTCTGTCACCCTGTTCCTCCTCCCTCCTCCCCTTCCTCCCCTCAGCCCCTGCCTAGGTGTAATCAGATGCTGGGCTTTTACCATCTTGCTAGGCTGCTACAGACCAGCATGTCCCATGAGGTCTCGATGCCTTGAGAAGGCAGCAGCAAGGTCAAAGAGACAGAAACAGCAGCGTTTCAGTTGTGTGTCCCCACAGCAGTCCTTCACCAAGTCCTCACCTTCCCTTGAATCCACTGAGATCCTTGGCCTGCCTGCTCTCAGGTTAGAGCAGCGAGGAGTTGGAGGGCCAGTGCTCCCAGAATCTGAAGCCTCATTACGTTCTCATTTACATTCTGCCGGCTAACATAGCTTTCTTGAGCAAGCCAGCAAATTATTCCTGATGTTGGCTCCCTGGAGGAACACTGAAAGACTGTGTGAAGATCAGAAATACAGCTGGGCAGTGGTGGTGCATGCCTTGAATCCCAGTGCTTGGGAGGCAGAGGCAGGTGGATCTCTGAGTTTGAGGCCAGCCTGGTCTACAGAGTGAGTTCCAGGACAGCCAGGGCTACAAAGAGAAACTCTATCTTGAAAACAATAACAATAACAACATCAACAACAACAACAACAAGATCAGAAATGCACATGCATGTTTGGGCATTTATTTATTTAAAAAACTAAGCCCCACCGGGCAGTGGTGGCGCATGCCTTTAATCCCAGCACTCAGGAGGCAGAGGCAGGTGGATTTCTGAGTTTGAGGCCAGCCTGGTCTACAGAGTGAGTTCCAGGACAGCTAGGGTTACACAGAAAAACCCTGTCTCAAAATAAAATAAAATAAAATAAGCCCAATGCAACAATTAACTAGCCAGTGCTTCTCATCCAATCATATCGATAGAATAAAAAGATAGAAAACAGGCATGGCAGTGCTCAGGTGTATCCCATCACCGTGAGACTAAGGCAGATGAATCTCACATCGAGGCCAACCTAGACTGCACAGTAAATTTCAAGCCAGCCTGAGATACAGCAAGGCCACTACCCCTTGCCACCCGTTCACCCCACCAACAAAACGATAAAAATAACAGGCGATGGGCAAGGTGGGAAGCCCTGGAGCCTGCACGCACTGATGGTGGATACTACCGCTGCTTTGCGGCTTGATGTGACGCTTCCTCCAATGGTTCAGCATAGCCATATACACAGACATACAGACAGATACACAGACAGAAAAGCTGGCATGGGCAACCTGTGCTTGCTCTAATAGAAAAGTCACAGTACCCTGTTGTGGATGGGCCTGGTGCTGTTTGTATTTTGATGTTAAGTCCACTCTTCTGGGAGGGGTGGTGGATGAGAAATGAGTCACATACTCAGGTGACTTCTTGTAAACCGTCCCCAATAAATAGAGGAGCCAATCACTGGCCGAGTAGGAGGGACTTTTCAGCTGGATAGGGGAAGAGAGGAAGAGGAAAGAGAGAAGGTCCCTTTCAGATGGGGCTAGTGTGAGGATGAGATGTAGCTACGAGTGTCTCCTGGTTTCAATGGCAAATCCGTCAGGATTCACCAGTGGAGGATTTATTTTAAATAGGGCTTACAAGATTAGGATTGAGTTACTGTTGTTTCTGAACTAAGCTTGTGTTGCGTTTTCCTTCACGAGTTGGCTCATCTGGGTTCAAGAGAGAAAGGTATGGTGGCAAAGCATGTGTTTGCCTGAGGTGCACCACAAAGGTCATGGGGAATTTGAAGCGCTGGGCTGGCGTGGTAACGACCCACCAGTGGGAACCTAGCAAGCTGGGTGGAGAGATCTTGGAGCTCTAAGTCAGAGAGTCTCCACAAGATAAGAACAGGCCAGCTAGACTGCCAGGGCAGAGAGTAGCTGGGTCAAGCCTGGGAACTTGCTGTTTTTTAACAATACTTCCTGCAGCAGTACCCTGATAGCATGGGGTGTTTGTTATTACCGTTGAATGGGGGGAGGGGTGGGGACTACTGCAGTCAGCTGAACAAAGGCTGTGTTATTACATACAGATAAACAGGTGTAGTTATTACACACAGCTGAACAAGAAGGCAGCCTTAGCTAATCTCAGTAGGTTCGGTCTCTGTAGGGGAGTGGACCTTAAGCCAGAACAGGGGTTGGGGTGGGGCTGTAGTAGACATTTTCCGAAACACTGTCAACATTCACAACCAGACATGAAGAAAAAGTATTTCCACCCCTCCCTCTGAGACTCACCCAGGGAAGACTTTGCTACTCTCAAGGGTCTGGGCTGTGGGGTCCATGACATGGCCGTGGCTATGCCAAACAACACATATTCCCTTGGGACTTCACCCACTCCCTGCAATGAGCGGCTAAATGCAACCTAGTGGTCTGCATAGTCAAAGAGTATTAAACAAGAGGATACAGGGGCTGGAGAGATGGCTCCGTGGTTAAGAGCACTGGCTGCTCTGTGAAGGACCAGGGTTTGCTTCCCATAACAGTCATTCATAACAGTCTGTAACTCTACTTCCGGGGGATCTGATTCCCTCTATCTGGCCCCCTCAGGCGCTGTATGCATGTGGCATACATACATACATACATACATGCAGGCAAAACACCCAGACACATACAATAAAAATAAATATAAAAATAATTTTAAATGAGAAAATTATACAAATGTTCATATATTCACCATCAATCATGAGCCTTGAAAACATGTTCGAGGGTGGGGGGGGGGGCTGGAGAGATGGTTCAGCGGTCAAGAACACTGACTGTTCTTCCGAAGGTCCTGAGTTCAAATCCCAACAACCACATGGTGGCTCACAACCATCTGTAATGAGATCTGACTCCCTCTTCTGGAGTGTCAGAAGACACAGTGTACTTACATATAATAAATAAATAAATCTTTTAAAAAAAAGAGAAAGAAAGAAAACATGTTTGGGAAAGGAAGGAAGGAAGCAAGTAAGCAATCATAAAAAGAGCACATGCTGGAGTTCCATTTACCAGAAATATCCAGAATAGACATAATCATAGAGATGGGAAGTAGATCAATGGTTGCCAGGGGCCAGGAGGGAGGGAATGGGTACCAACTGCCCACAGGATTCAGGGTGATGGAGGGGGCAGACTGACTTGTCAGTGAACTCTGGGTGTTCTGAATACTGAAGTTTCGCACTTTTAATTGACGGATTACAATTCAGAACACAGCTTATAATCAAAGATGTCTTACAACCCGTTGGCTAGGGCCACAAGTGCCCTCACTTCCGGGTTCATGACCATCAGAGACACCAGTGTCCGAACTCAGAAACTACATGCTAATTGCTGGAATAAAATGCCAGAAGGAAGACTGCCATGCGTGTGTGTCGCACGTTTATGCCGCGTGTGTGCAGGGGCCCACAGAGTACAGGAGAGAAAGAACATCAGATAGATCCCTAAGAGCTAGGGTTACAGGCTGTTGTTAGCCTCCTGACCTGGCTGCTTGGGGGAAGCATGTGCTCTGGACCCCACCCCCACCCCCACCCCCACTCCTGGGACCATTTTGTAGTCCAAGAAACAGATGCATAGGGAAGACAGCGAGGTGGGGGCAGTGATAAACGAGCCCGTGCTTTCGCGGCAGTCGAAAAATGGGCAAGGAAAGAGCCCAGCTCCAAGAATCGTAGGCACCTCAGAATATTCTTTAGAAATGCTGCATCACCGGTGCCCTTGGCGACACAAAGGGTGAATCAGCAGCAGCAGGGACTCTGAGTCACACCAGCAACTCGAAGGCATGGCTCAGGGGACAGCTGAAGAATATAGCGACTTGATCTGTCTGCCTTCCTTTTTCCTTTGTATGCGCCTGGGTGGGGGGTGGGGGGGCAGAACCTCGTGAAAAGAGCCATTTCAGAAAGCGTAGAATAAAGGGGGGTGGTTTGAAGGAGGCCTCATCTCCGTCTGGTGGCATGCATGGTTTTCTTTCCTAGCCCTGCCTACCACAACCTTTGATGCCACGGGCGGAGTCAGTCTTAGGATAGTTCAACTAACAGTTTATCAACTCCACGGTGGCAGAGTAGTAATATGGTCCCAGAGTAGTAATATGGAAATATGGAGACAGGAGGATGATGTGTTTGAAGCTGACCTGGAGTAAAGAGAGACCTCTCTCTCTCTCTCTCTTTCTCTCTCTCTCTCTCTCACACACACACAAATAAAAAGGGGAAGGAGGAATATGAGAAAGAAAAAAGAGTGAAGAGGTAGATAGGGGCACACAGAGCAGAGAGGGTGTCGGCTTACTCACATCCAAACAGCCAACTGTGTTTATCATGCTGCTTTAGGGAAGCCAGAGTGATCTTGAGACTATAGCTACAGCCTCCAGCTTTCCCCTGTCAGTTCTGCTGATGAGCTATCCACCAATCAGGTCTGTGTCCTCAGCCTTTAGTCTCTCTGTCTCTGCAGCCACCTCCACCCTCACCCATGTGTGTGTGTGTGTGTGTGTGTGTGTGTGTGTGTGTGTGTGTGTGTGTATGTTTGTGTATGTGTGTCTGTATAGGTATGTCTGTGAGTATATATATATATGTGTGTGTGTGTGTGTGTGTGTGTGTATGTGTGTGTGTGTGTGTCTGTCTGTATATGTATATGTGTGTCTGTATATGTGTTGTGTCTCTGTGTGCACATGGGCCTGTCTGTCTGCACCCTCCTCCTCTTCTCCCTTTTCTTGTCTCCTTCACTCATAGACTTTGAACCTAGAGCCTTGGATGTTGCTAGTCTCTTCCAAAGCTGTCTCCAGTCCCCGTTCCCTTGAACTTGCGTTCCTCCTCCCTCGGCCTTTGGAGTAGCTGGGATTGCGGGCCTATGTCACCAGGCCCCTTACCAAGAACCACACAGGATCTGAGATGCAGAAACACCAAACTAAATAAGGATAAACTTACTACAACATGGCAAATCTCAGCACTTTGAACTTAAAAATACATCCCCAGGGATTGGTGCTCATGGAAATTGTGTGAGCATGCACCTCTCCTTTTTGGAAATATATTACAGTTCTATTTCAACTTCAATAGAAAAAAGTACTTGTTTTCCCATTTCGCATACATGGGCTTCCTTTGAAAGTTTACAAACTTTAAGGCACAGAATATTCTCATGTTCCCACACAGTATTTACTCATTTATTCATTTTTAGAGAGGGTCTCTTTATGTCGTCAAGGCTGGCCTTGAACTCACAGAGATCTACCTGCCCCCCGCTTTCTGAGTCCAACAATTGCAAGTGGGTCACCATGGCTGGCTCTCTTAGCCTTCTTAACACGGACTAAAGTTATTTGTCCTCAAAAAAACGTTATCAGGGACCAAGACTATACAACCCAGTGGTACAGTGCTTGCCTCTGGGGTGGCTAATGCGAGCCCGGGCTGCAGTGCTCACCACCGGGCGGGCGGACACGGTGTTCTTGTCAGCCTTAAGGGTTTGCTGCATTCAGTTGGGAAGCACGTTATCCGACAAAGCCACATTTATTTATTTATCTATCTATCTACTGAAATGCACAAGTAGATACATGGAACAGCAAGAGCTAGATAACACCATCCAGGGTATCCATTTTGCTGCATAGGTATTTTGTAAAATTAATAACAGCTGTCAAAAAAATAAAGTCCTGCAGAGACTTGATGGGGCGGGATAGGGTGATACAGGGTGGGCTCCCCCTTCTCACAGGAGAAGGGGAGGGGGAAGAGCTGTGGGGGAGGACTGAGAAGAGAGGGGGCAGATATTGGGATGTAAAGTGAATGAATAAGTAAGTAAATTTATTTTGTTATATTTATTATTTCTTTATTATTGTTTTATTTACTATAAATAAATAAAATTGGTTTTCCAGTTAATGGGGAAAAGCCCCCCCTTTTTTTTAGTTTATAAACTCGTTTAAAACCAGAACACAAAGCTAGCGCAGCCGGTGATGGAGTCTCCAGCTCTCCTGTCTTCCATAACACGATTTCTGAGGCGGTCCCTTCCCTACTAGCATTTTGATGTAGCACTTGCATGGGAGCAGAGAGGGATTTGTTTAGGCCAGCATTTCCTAAATGGTTCTCTGGCAAGATGCCAAACGTTGTTTCGCCAAGAAAAGGGGTCTATGATAAATGTATTTGAGAAAGGCTGCATTAAAAAAAAAAAATAAATGAAGAGAGTACACTTACCTTTTCTAATTAAAAGAAAAAAAAAAAAACTGAGCCAGTTGGATGTCGCACACACCTTTGATCCCAGTATTCAGGAGGCACAGGTATGGAGATCTCTGAGTTCAAGGCCAGCCTTGTCTACACAAGAGAGTTCCAGGACAGCCAGGCCTACATACACACACACACACACACACACAAACCCTGTCTAAAAAGGTGTGTGTAAGAGACCAGCAAAGCACTGTTTCAAAGGACCTTTTTTTTTTTTTGCACCGACATGGAAACAGATTAGTTATGTAGTAGGCTTCTTGCAATGGTAATTTATGCAAAGAAATTTTACCAATAAATTCTTTTGATGACTACCTTGTAAAATATCCCACTAGCTGGTTTTAGTGTCTTGAAGCTAAAATGTAGCCCCTGGATATATGTAGTACTCGTGTCTAGGTGTGTTTCCACTTTAAATGATTCTCTTTGTGGTTTAAAAAGACACAGCTCCTGGAGTGGTCTGTCTGAGCAGTTTAAATGCAGAGCAAGCACAGCAGGTGTTAGTGAAGGAATCTTCCGTTAAAAAAATGTTGGTGGCAGAGGCTAGTTGACAGTGGAACTTCACCGGGGATCGCATGAAGTCATTTCACTCGGCAAGATTTGTTTCCGAGACAGAATATAACATTATAGTGTGTCTCGTTCAGCAAAGGAGAACTGGAGAGCCAAGCCCTCCATGGTCATGAATATGGTTGTGCATGAGGGAAGCTGAGGTAGGGAGGTTTGCAATCAGGGCCAGCCTGAGCTACACAAGTCTTGTCTCAAAAGACATAAATTAATAAATTAGTAAATTTTAAAAGTCACTGGAAAGAAGTATTTACCAATGTCCATTGTTCAGGACACAGAGATATCAGACAAGGCCGACCCAGGATGCAGAGTTCTGTAGGGCAGACTAGGGAGACAGAGTCAGAGAGTGGGTGTTGGTGTCAGAAGAGGACATCAGATCTCATTACATACAGATGGTTTTGAGCCACCATGTGGTTGCTGGGATTTGAACTCAGGACCTTTGGAAGAGCAGTCAGTCAATGTGGGCAGCAGCTTCCAGGTTCTCTCAGTTTGTGTTGGCAGAACCTGCTTCCCTGCCATCTCCTGAGGTCCTGTCCCTCCCTGGTTGTCAGCAGGAGGGTACCAAAACTAAAACCTGCCTCTCTCCCTGCCAGAAAGGCTCAGGAAGCCCTGTGCTTTTGGTCTCCCTCCCCCTGCAGAAAGCGCTCCTCTGTCTCCCTCCCCCTGCAGAAAGCGCTCCTCTTGTTTCTGCTGTAGAATTTTATTTGACTCCCGTTTCCTTTCTCTCATGCATCTGAAGACTCTTTGTTATTTCTTTGTCATACACCTGCCCCATTGTAGCTATGTCAACCTAAAGACAAGGTTGTGTGTTGGCCCTCGCTTTCCACCTTGCTTGAGACGGGATCTCTTCCCTCTCCCATGCTACGGCCCCCGGCAGGCACACTGGCCCGTGGGCTTCCAGGACTCTCTACTCTTCACCTGCACACACTATACGGTACTCAGTAATATGCAGTTCTGGGGGTCTGAACCCAGGTCCTCACTCTCTTGAGGAAAGTGCTCTACCCACTGAGCCATCTCTCCAGGCACAGCCTTTTTTAAAGATTTATTTATTTTATGTATATGAGTACACTGTAGCTGTACAGATGGTTGTGAGCCATCATGTGGTTGCTGAGAATTGAATCGGGCCCGCTCGCTCCAGCCCTGCTTGCTCTGGCCCAAAGATCTGTATTTATTATTACATTTAAGTACACTGCATCTGTCTTCAGACGCACCAGAAGAGGGCGTCAGATTCCATTGCAGATGGTTGTGAGCCACCATGTGGTTGCTGGGATTTGAACTCAGGACCTCTGGAAGATCAGTCAGTGCTCTTAACTGCTGAGCCATCTCTCTACCCCAGGCACAGCTTTTTAATACACATAAAAATTTGCACCTGTTGATTGGATTTTACAGTGTTTGGATACAAGTTACATACTGTGGTTTTATATCAGGGTAAATATCTACTCTTTAAAGATTTATCACTTCTTTATGATGAAAAAGTTCAAAATCCTTTCTTCCAACTTTTTGAAACGTACACTGTCAGTATCAAGTCACCCTTCACAACAGGACCTGCTTCTCCGGTGTAATTATGCCTTATACCCTCCAGCCAGGCTCCCTATGAAACTCCGGGCTCTTAATGACTTCACGTGATTAAGTCAGGCCCACCAGGGAAGGCAGCCATCACTTACTTAACTGTGCCTTCTGACAGAACCTAGAGGTGGGGTCTGATCTCCACAGTCACTTGAAGCCTCATCTCTGTCCCATGGTGGGTGGGTGTAAGGGGTCATCGTAGGATTCTACCTGCCATAAAGCAGAAGACACATTCTGGTCCCTAAAGTTATAACTTGGTAAATAGATGTACAAATTAGATTAGAATGTGAATTTTTAAATGAAATTTGACACCACAAGAATGTGCATGCCTTCAATCCCAGCACTCAGGAAGCAGAGGCAGGTGGATATCGATGGGTTGGAGACTGCCTCTGTCTGTGTGATGAGTTACAAGATGGCCAGGGCTTTGTAGTGAGACAGACAGAGGGAGGGGAAGGCGGGAGGGAGGGAGAATGGGAGGGAGGGAAGACAGATGAACAAAGTGCAATAGTTTTCGTTTTTAAAAGAGTGACATCAGACTGGGGAGATAGCTCAGCGGTTAAGAGCACTGACTGATCTTCCAGAGGTCCTGAGTTCAATTCCCAGCAACCTCATGGTGGCTCACAACCATACGTAATGGGGTCCAATGTGTCTTCTGGTGCGTCTGAAGACTGCTACAGTGTACTCATATACATATAATAATTAAATCTTTAAAAAGGGGGTGGGGTGACATCAGTGTTCACAGTTGGACACAAGGGGTCACATAGAGCTTAAAATATCGTGTGAGGGGCAGTAATAACAGTGACTAGCGTTTGCTGGGTTTTAACTCCCCTGGGACTGTGGTCCTCACACGTATTGTTCCTGTTCTGTCCTGTAAGCAAATTACCAGTCTTATTCCCATTTTACAGGTTAGGAAACAAGTTTACAGAGGTCAAAGTGCTGGGATAGATCACATGGCCCACAGCTAGGGGGCTTTTTGCCAAGTCCAGCATAACAAACACTTCTTAGGTCCCCAAAGTAAGATGTGACCCCCTACCCTCAGGACATCCCAGTGAGGGCCGGGAAAAGAGCATCTGTTCCTTTTTTTTTTTTTTTTTTTTTTGGCTTTTTGAGACAGGGTTTCTCTGTATAGCCCTAGCTGTCCTGGAACTCACTTTGTAGACCAGGCTGGCCTCGAACTTAGAAATCCGCCTGCCTCTGCCTCCCGAGTGCTGGGATTAAAGGAGAGCACCTGTTCTTAAGCTCTTCATTCGAGAGCCTTTTTACACCTGTGAAAGTTTTACATGACTCCAGGTACATCGGTAGATTAGATAGATAGATAGATAGATAGGCAGGCATACAGATCAAACGTGTAAATGGTAAATCCTAATGAATTTTAAAGATATATTTATTTTTATATATGAGCACTCTATTTGCATGTATGCCATTATGGCAGAAACCATAGAAAAGAGCATGGGATCCCATTACAGACGGCGGTGAGCCACCATGTGGGTGCTGGGAATTGAACTCAGGACCTCTGGAAGAGCAGTCAGTGCTCTTAACTGCTGAGTCATCTGTCTCTGCAGCCCCTAAAGAATCTTTAAAAGTTATAAAAGAAGTTTTATAACAGTTCTTTGATGTGTGTGTGTGTATAAATAATTTTAACATTTATTCAAGACAAAAGCTAATTTGCATACTAATGAAATAGCTGTGCATTTTTTTATGTAAAGAATTAAATCTTGGCTGAGTGTTTGATGCTGCAAGACACACAGAACTTCAACATTTTTCAGAGTGGATCAATATTTTGATTGTATAATCAGTAATGCTGAGAAGATTGCTTCAAATAAATTCCTAATACCAAACAGCAGAAATGTGATTAGGGCAATTTAAAAAATTATTGGAAGTTCTGTCCTAATAACAAACCAAAAAAAAAATCCTTTTTGAGATTTTAATTATTTTTATCTTATGTGTATGAGTGTTGGCCTGTATGTTTGTGCAGCGTGTGCATTCCTGGTGCCTGAGGAGGCCAGAGAGGATATTGCGTCCCCTTGGTACTGGAGTTATAGGCAGTTGTGAGCTGCCATAGGGGGAATGGAACCTAGGTCCTCTGAAAGAGCATCCAGATCTCTTAACCCCTCGGCCATCTCTCTAGGCCTTGACTATTTTAGGCTGGGCCTTGCTCTATGGCCCAAGCTGGCCCTCAAACTCTCAAACCTTCGGGTGGAGCTGAAAGGGATTACAGATGTTGTATAGTTGAGCACTGGATACTGAGCCATGCAGCAAACCTCTAAGGGAGGTGAGTGAGCTGGTCACTTCCTCATGCTCCACACCAGACTCTCATTGCTGGGATGGATTGTTTCATTTCCTAGCGGTGGCTTCATTGGCCAAGCTTCCAGGGCAGATTATTGCACATGCTCATGGCCTTCAGAGACATGATACGGAGAAGCACCTGGCTAGCGGAAGCCTACTCCAAGGAAAGCTGTCCTGGTAGACTGTCGCAGTGATTGCCAACTACTGAAGGCAATTATTGATGCTTTCAGCATTTTTTTTTTGAGACAGGGTTTCTCTGTGTAGCCCTGGCTTGCTTTCAGCATTTGCCAGTGTCAGAGCCAGCACCATCATCTGTGCCCTCAGGGATTATGGCTAGACATTATTAGCTGGTTCCCATGGGCTGTAGTCCACGTCTCAACTGGTGAGCTCTAGTTACGCTTCTTTTCTACTCCAGATTCAGTGTTTGCTTCTTGCTCTGAGCCATAAGCTGCAAGCCTGTTTGAACCCCACTTCTGTGGCCCCTCTCCAAGGTTTTTGTATAGAGTTTCTGTTACCCCTCCAGCCCCTCACTGACAGAGCTGACAGTCCCTTATCATTCCTGGAGTTATGTTTCCTGTGTTCAGATTTAACTCCAAAAAACCTCCTATCCTAAAGGGATAGGAGGCACCAGTGATGGAGAGATTAGACTGGGAGAGAGGAATCACATTGAAATATCCAAATATGCTAATAACCCCATCTGTGCCAGCCCTCTGAGTATTGGGGAGCCATCGTGTTTGGGTCAAGTTAATCTGGGAGTAATGTTTAAATCAAGTCTAAATACATATTGCTCAACTTCTAAATAGTATTCTTAATGTCAAAACCTTAGAAAGTCTCTCTCTCTTTTTTTTTAACTGACTTTATTTTAATAGTATCTGCATGTGAGCCTGGGTGTATGCATGTGTACCAGTTGGTTGCAGTACCAGCAAAAGCCAGTAGAGGGAATCAGATCACCTAGAGCTGAAGTTATAGATGTGAGCGTCTTTGTGGGTGCTGGAAACCAAACCTAGGTCCTCTACAAGAGCAGCCAGTGCTCTTAGTCACGGAGCAGTCTCTCCAGCCCCTCTTGTAGCTTTTAAATTTTTGCAGTATCTATTGCTCTGACATCAACTTTCATGAGATCAGGTTTGCTTTATTGCACGTGTGAATGAGGCCACACAAGGCTTGTTTCTCTGTGATGCGCTATTTCGGTCCACATTACGCCATTGGGTTTCATCTGTGCCCTCACGAATTACAGAACTACATTATTTTCCCCAATGGTCAGTAGACACTTATCAAACATTTGCCCCAAGGTCTCATGAGGTTCCGTGGGAGCTACACAAACTAGACAGATGCTCCCTTTTGTACGGGGGTGGGGGTGGGGGTGGGGGAGGTGTCTTCAAGCTTTCCTGATAGATGAGGGACGGGCGGCATGTCAGTAGGTATGTGGAGACCGAGGCGCCATGTTTCTTCCAGTAAACTGGTGATGAGCATCTTCTGGCAGAGGCAGAGAAAACGTGGAAAAGACAAACAGCAGAGCAAGAGCAGAACAATAGACTGAGCCTGGTACGTTCAGTTAAGATTTCTTGGGAATTCCTCCCCGCCCCCCACACACACCCAGAAGAGGTTTCCTCTTTCCCAAGTGCTTTTATGCATATTAATCTCACTGTAGCCCTGACAAAATCCAGCAAGGGAAGCAAGGCAGGGATCAGAAAGGGAGAGCGGCTATGAGCGAGATTTATGATGCAGGATTTTATAATCAATTAATCTCAGGCTCAAGGTTGGGGAAGAGCTGAGGTTCACGGCACCTGCTCACTCATTCAAACGTTAAATCATTCACGTAGCCAGTACTGTGGAGGGCTTATTGTATGTCCTGTCTGTGCCCTGCTGCTGGACTTCCAGACTGCCGACTGTGGCCACCAGGCAGGTGGCAGTACTCCTTCCTGGAGCAGGAGACTGTAGAAGGAGGGTGTGTGACAAGTCAGTTGTTCAAACCTCAGGTCATTTGATTCCCATCCTGAGATTTCTGGGTGGGAATGGGATACACAGTGACCTTAACTTTACAAAAAAAAAAAAAAAAAAAGTTTGGTTTGGGTTTTAGGGCTAGGGATATATAGTTTAGTGGTGGAATATTTGCCTAAGTTGAGACTGCAGGTTCAACCCCCAGCTATGAAAGATAGAGATAGATAGATAGATAGATAGATAGATGATAGACAGATAAATGATAGATAGGTAGAACAGACAGTCAGGTAGATGATAGGTAGGTAGATGATATTAGATAGATAGATAGATAGATAGATAGATAGATAGATAGATAGATCTGCAGATAGATGATAGGTAGATATGTAGATAGATTATAGATAAATGATAGATAAATAAATAGACGATAGGTAGATAGATAGGTAGATAGATAGATAGATAGATAGATAGATACATACATACATACATACATACATACATACATACATTCATACATACATTCATACATACACATACATTGACTGACTGACTGACTGACTGACTGGTCTTGGTATGTTCCTGTAATCTCAGCACTTAGGAGGTAGAGGCAGGATGATCAGGAGTCCATGGCCAGCCTCAGCTACCTAGCAAGTTCTGAGCTAGCCCGGGTTATTTAAGACCATGCATATCAAACCCAGTGAAGGTTGACATTTTGGTGACAGAGTCTGAGAATGGAAGTGGACTGTAGGTAGCCTGTAGGGGAAGTGAAAGCTGACAGGAACAGAGTCAGGGAGTACTTCAGAAGCAGAACACTTGCTAGGTATGCCACAGGGCTAGTGGTCCAACCCGAAGCTGGAGAAGGGAGGGAGGGGAGGGGCAGATGACCTCAGGAGGTCTAGAATCAGCTTCATGCAGGTCAGAACCTCAGTTCCCTCCTGGGAAATGAAAGCAGTATCTACATCCTGGGGTTCATTTTGTTTTCTGAGGCATAGTCTTGGTAAGGTATAGCCCAGACTAGCCTGGAACATTCTGTCCTCCTGCTTCAGCCTCCAGAATACAGGGATTGCAGGCATGCACAGCTCTGCCTCATGTGCATCCTGAGATATCTTAGAGTCCGTGAAAGGGAACAGGTCTTCTGTACAGCAGTATTTTTTTTTTTTTGAGACAGGGTCCCTAAATATATCCCTAGCTGTCCTGGAACTCACTATGTAGACACAATGGCCTGGAGCTCACAGAGATCCACCTGCCTCCACTTCCCCCGCTCCCCAAGAACTGGGATCAAAGGTGTGACCACAACACCCAGCATTATACACAGTTAAAATATCACCTCTGTACCCAGGAGATGGTTCACTGTGAAAAAGTACTTATATGGCCATGCCTACCTGATGGCCTGAGTTCAGCTCCTGTATCACACACACACACAGATGTGTATACACACACACAAATTATTTATCATTAGGTCAGATATGATGACCTAATAATATTTATCATTTATCACTTTTCATTATTCTTTTCTATATGATTTATTAATATTTATTAGACTCAGCACTTGAGAGTCAGAGGCAAGTGATTCTCTGTGAGTTCAAGGGCATCTGGTCTACATAGCCCAACAAGCGCTACATAGTGAAACCCTGTCTCAAAAAAAAAAAAAAAAAAAGTGAAAGACAGCCAGGCATGGTACTATACACCTGTCACCCCAGC
Organism: Mus minutoides; assembly: GCA_902729485.2. Lineage (NCBI taxonomy): Eukaryota > Metazoa > Chordata > Mammalia > Rodentia > Muridae > Mus > Mus minutoides. Next base: position 285,554 of record LR749638.1, on the reverse strand, counting down.
ACTTGGGAGGCAGACAGATAGAAAGTTCAAAGCTACCCTAAGTTCATAAATTAAGAAACCACACACACACACACACACACACACACACACACACACACACACACACACACAAACAAAGCGACATCTCAAGAAGAAGAAGAAGGAGGAGGAGAGAGACAGACAGACAGACAGAGACAGACAGACAGAGACAGAGAGAGAGAGAGGGAGAGAGAGAGAGAGAGAGAGAGAGAGAGAGAGAGAGAGAGAGAATAAGAGAAAAAGAAAAGTGTGGGCAAGGGTAAACTTAAAGAAATCTGAGGGGGACAAAAGGGGGTTTGGTTTGGTTTAGTTTACTTCTAGCTGTGCTGAGGAAACTCCCTAACTGTCAGAATGAAAGACGGTGGGGAAGGAACCAGACACTTTTAGAAAAACAATCAGAACAGAACTGGAGGAGACTTAATTTAACAAGGTCTACCTTTCTGTAGTCTTAACAAGGTAAGAATTCAGAATAAAAGAGGACTCTGGGGTGAAAATGTCTTCCTTCCTTCCTCTTTCTTTCTTTCTTTCTTTCTTTCTTTCTTCCTTCCTTCCTTCCTTCCTTCCTTCTTTTTTCTTTTGTTTGGTTTCTTTTGGAGGGGGGTGGGTTTTTGTTGTTGTTGTTGGTTTGTTTTTTTGTTGTTTTTGTTTTCTGAGACAGGGTCTTTCTTACTACATAGCTCCTCTAACTATGGTTATAGTGGTTATAGTGGTTGTTCCTCTAACTCACTATAAACCAGACTGGCCTTGAACTCACAGAGATCTACCAGCCTCCACCTTCCAAGTGCTGGGATCAAAGGCATGCACCACCATGCCCGGCAAAAGGTACTTTCCACGACCCTTGTTTAGGATGATGTTACTAACATTAAGTGCAAGGGTTTAAGGGACAGGCTTATTCTCTGCCCTCCTCCTGAGGGGTGGGGATGACAGATGCGCATGTCCACCCAGGATTGCACAAGCGTTCACTGCTGGAGCTTCCCGACTCTGGTAAACTGCTGGGTTGGTTGGATTCACAGGTCTGTCTGTGGTGTGAAAAGCCAGCCACTGTCTGGAGTGAAACACAAGGTAGAAGATTCTCCTTCCTGGCCCTAGAGATCGGCTAATTCTACTGTCGAAAATATAAAGATGGGCGGTTTTAATTCTGAGACCTCAGAATTTCAAACTGCAGTACACAGCCTGCAATGGCTATGAAACAGCCCAATATTAGTGTTTCTGTAGTGATAGAAGCAGCAAGGATCAAATACTTTATTTCCTCCTTCAGTCATTCATCAAGCATGGATTGAGGCACTAGGATGGGCAGCGTTGCTTGCTGCTGGTGTGGGGATGGAGAGCAGTGCCGAGCTGGCTGAGAAGACCCCACTGGGGCCCAGATGTCCCCTCTGAATGCTGTGGCACATGCTGTACCTTCTGATTGCTGTAGTCCCTGCCTTGCTTCCAATGAGCAAAGACACTAAAGTGGCCCATCAGCCAATGGTCTTTAGATTAAATGTCCCAACCTCAGCAGAGGGTACAGAGAAGTTCCTATGACTGTGAGACTTGGGGTGCACCAAGCTACTGGCAGAATTGGAGCTGGAAGTGTGCTTATTTTTAAGAAAGGCCTCCATGCCTGGCAGTGGTGGTGCACACCTTTAATCTTAGCGCTCGGGAGGCAGAGGCAGGCAGATCTCTGTGAGTTCAAGGTAGGCCTGGTCTACAACACAAATTCAGGATAGCTCGGGCTACACAGAGAAAGCCTGTCTCCAAAAAACAAAGGAAGGAAGGAAGGAAGGAAGGAAGGAAGGAAGGAAGGAAGGAAGGAAGGAAGGAAGGGAAAGAAAAGGTCTCCATGCTTTCTAAAGAATTTGAATTTTCAGGTCGAATGTAAAGTCCCTGAAAGAACAGTGTGCGCAGACACCAATTTGGGGGAAGAAACTTCTCTATAGACTTGAGTTACTCTGCAAGTGTGGGTGGTACGATTAATCTTGTGTGACCCTTGTTTTCCTGGACATATCTTCTGACCCCCACACTGTGTGAGCCTCTGAGAACCTGTGTACAGAAAAATAAGTTCCAGGGGTGGTGGCGGTGTGCATCTAGACAGGTGCCAGGGACACTGAGGAGCCCATCAGCAGGGAGGCACTTTTGCACAGAAAGCTTCCCGGAGGCCAGGCACTAGTCAATGCCTGAGCTCGGTCAAGCAGAGGAGCTCTGGAATGGAGGCTCAGAGGCCCAGCTGAGAGTCATAGTGTGAGCACCCGTGCCTGGGTGTTCTGCAGGGAAAGGACTCATGTGAGGCTGGATAGTGATTAAAACTGGAGGGAGGTGGTTGCACTAGCCAGTGGGGGCAATCTCTGAGTGAGATTGGCAGAAATGAAGTGAGAGGGCCGGCCGTGACCACAGGTTGGGGGTGGAGCATTATTGATAGACAAGGGCCCCATCCATAAACAGATGGTGAACATGTGCTGTGTCATGATGATAATGATGAACCACTCGTAGGCTGGTGGTCCCATAAGATCATAATGGGACTGAAAATCTCCTATCGCCGGAGTGTTTTATGGGGCATTTTCCCACATAAAGTCTATATGAGAGTGCCTGCCTCACCCGGTGCAGCAATGCACCACTCTGGTTAGCAACTGGGTATGTTGCAGGTTGCATTTCCTGGGTTGCAAAGGCGCCCTGAAACATCTGCACAAAGATGAAATAACACGAGACAAGTTCTCATATCCTATTCCAGACCTCAAGGGACTCCACCCAGCTGCCCAGCCCTACCTAAACCCTGCCACCCCCACCCCCAGAGGTTGGGCCACCAGGAGACTCCCTTCTCTATCCTCTACACGCTTTGCTCAGTACACCCTCAGTACACCGGTGTTTCTATGGAAGCCTTTTCCTTCTCTCACAGAGGCCTCAGTGTGTTCCCAGGCTTCCCAGGAAGAGGGGGAGGGGAGTTAGTGAAGGGGGAGCCAGAGAACAGTCCTCACAGGGTGACGACAAAGTAGTGCAGAAGGTTGGGAATCAGGAAACCGGGCCTGGAGGTGTCATCACACCTAGGTGTGACTCCCTTCTCTGCATTTGCATGTGCCTGTAGCTTTCCATAAGAAAAAGTTGGGGGTTTGGGGGGGGCGGAAATAAAGGTATTTGGGACTGGAAAAGAACTCTTGGGTGCCATGAAAGGCCTGGGTTTGATCTCTAAGGCACCGGGGTGGGGGTGGGGTACTTTTAAAAAAGCTGTGAGTTTTCAACAATGCCTCATTGCTGCCAGTTAATGAAAGAAATATATATTATTTGCCACGGAGAAACAGCAAGACTACACACATCTCTGGTTCTGGTTTTTCCTCTCTCTCATCCCAGCTCCAATCTTGGACCCGTATTATCTGGTATCCCCCTTCCCTCGATTTACCCTGTTCCTGGAACTTTCTTTATCTGCTCTGAGCACACATGGCTGAGGGTCCCTTCCCGGCTCAACTAAGCTTTGCTTCGCTTCTAGCTCCTGAGATGAGGGAGTTTGCTAGTTATCTTACTTATAAATGATCCCCTTGAGCACCCTCTATTAAATAATTATATATTAATCCTATATTAAATAATCCTCGTTGGGGGTGGGGAGTGGGGAGTTCCTAGCCTTTTCATGCATCTCTGGCATTTTGAAAAGAAGTAGCTAAAGGATTGTTGGGAAAGATGCTGAATAAAGGTTAGGCAGAGAGAGCACATTTCAGGTGTAAATTTCAGATGATTCTGAGCCAGACCTCAGGGTGATGGGACAGTAAAGTCTATAAATCAAAAGACAAGCCAGAAAGCAGCCAGGACAGCAGAGTTCTGGGTAGAGCCTTGGCCCTGGGCTGGGGGGTGGGGGTAGGGGGCACTCGGAATCCCTGTTCTAACTGGCCTTCCCTTCAGGATTGCCCATTTCCATGCCGGGAAATAAGATTCCTTCTGACCTGCTTTGCCCAGTGTTTCCATCCTGAAGCTAGCCCGCTGTGCCCTTCTTCCTGACTGCCTGCTTTGATTCTCCTCCATGTTGATTTTTTGGGTGGGCCTCCAAAGCTTTCAGTGTGCATGGTGCCTTCACCATGGCCTCCTTGGTACGAGATCTTTGAACTCACACACAGCCTCAGGTAGTGACTGGCCTTTTTAGCATCTGGAGGAGGCTCCTCAAAAGCCCATAGCAGATTAACTGCCCTGCAGAATCACAGCCCCAAATGAAGTTATCAAAAGACAGATGTCACACTGGTACCCCTAGCCCTTGGGAGGCCGAGGCAGGAAGATGGCTAGAGACCAGGGACATGTTTGCTATTGGTGAATGTATTTCTGTCATGTGCTTACTTAAGCCACCACTTTGTTTCATTCTATTGTTTGTTTGTTATATTTTACGGGTCTGGGTGTTTTACCTGCATGCATGCTTGGGCACCACATGTATCAGTCTCCCTAGAGATCAAGAGAAGGGTGCTGGATCCCCCAGAGGAGCCCTAGGTGGTTGTGAGCCAACATGTGGGTGCTGGGAATCCTACTCTGGTTCTCTGGTTCGTTTTATGTTAACTTGACACAAGCTAGAGTCACTGGAGAGGAGCTGGGCTTTATATTCAGAGAGGGACACACTTTAGTGTCTAATCTATACAGCTTCCTGCCTCCAGGTTCCTGCCCCACTTGAGTTCCTGTCCTGACTTCCTCCAGTGATGGGCTAGATCTGGAAGAGTAAGCTGATTTAAGCCCCACTCTCCCCAGCTTGCTTTCAGCCATGGTGTTTCGTCACAGCAGTAGACACCCTAAGAAAAGCAGCCAGTCACCTTGAGCACTGAGCCCCTCCATGAAGCTTTCGACTTCTGCATTTAACCTAGTTTTACACCTATTTACTTGCGACCCTCTTCTCCTCCACTCGCCCCTGTCAAATCAGTATAGATTAGACACTGAAGTGTGTCCCTCTCTGAATATAAAGCCCAGCCCAACCTGTTTTCACCACATCCCTCTTCTGGACAGATTCCCTAACTCCTGGACCTTATCACTTCCATCTGTAAAATGGGTACAGTCACTGTAAACCCCCTCACAGAGTTGTAAAGACCGAAAGAATCACTACATAATGTGTCCAGTATCGTGTTTAGCACAAGCACGGTAAGCTTCTAGCTGTTAATTCTGTTTCAAGATACTCAGGACTCCTCTAAGTGCTTGTGTCTGTGTGTTTAATTTTGCCTCAGTTTTAGAGGTAAGGTCTCCTTGTGTAGACCAAACTGGTGTCCAGCTCACAGACCCTGCTTCAGCCTCACAAATGCTGGGATCACAGATATGCACACCATGTGTGGCTGAATTTTAAGTATTTTCTCTACTGTTTGCCACCCCCCCCCCAGTAGATTTGCAAACTCTTGAGTCTTGCTGTAAGTCAACCCTAAAATCTTCTTTTGTTCTTTGAAGTCACAGGACTACCATAAACTGCCTAGTCGGTGTTATCCTGTAAGTGTGTATTCGCTGAGAATGAATTGGTCCTCTTTCTGGAAGTATACAACACCTTTGTTCTGCTGACAGGGAGAGCCAACACCAAGGTTTAGGACTGACTGGAAGGTGAAAGACGTAGAATTGCACATTGTATCCAAATGAGTCTGGTGAGGATGCATAAGACATGTGTATAATTTGTACATCATATCACAATAAAGCTGTTTTTTTTGTTGTTGTTGTTGTTGTTTTTGTTTTTGAGACAGGATTTCTCTGTGTAGCCCTGGCTGTCCTGGAACTCACTCTGTAGACCAGGCTGGCCTTGAACTCAGAAATCCACCTGCCTCTGCCTCCCGAGTGCTGGGATTAAAGGCGCCACTGCTCCCCGGGAAATACACTGAATTATTAATAGGAATAACCACAGGACACTGTTAGGTCCCCGACTGAGGACAGATGACTCCCTGAGGTGCTTATTTAACTGAGGTTCCCCACAAACCCACCCCAGTCTCTCTGGGCTTTACCAGCACCTGTCCGGGCTCCTCTGAGCACTTCTCACCATGCCCCCACCCCCAGCCTCTCCAGCCTGAGCTTCTCTTCTATCCCCAGCTTCTCCTCCCTATGGAACCTCCACCATTTGGCTATGTGGTCTCTGGGCTCCTGGTCTCTCTCTCCTTCTCCCCCTCCCTCTCCCTCTCTCCCCTGTCACCTTCCTCTCCTCTCAGGGCTGGGTTCAGTCTGGACTGTGCTCTCCTTCATATCTACAATAGACTTCCCCTCAACCATACACAGGAGCTGTCGTGTCCTCTAGTATGTAAGTATGTATGTATCTTTGATTCAGACATACCTGAGTGGGGAGTGGCCTTAAGAGGAACTGGCTTGGATGACCATGATGGGTCACAGCTGTAATCCCCAAACTCAGGAGGCTGAGACAGGGGAATTGCAAGTTTGAGGTAAGCCTGGACTACATACTGAGACTCTCCATTAAAATGGGGAGGGGGGTTGGCAAGATAGCTCAGTGAGTAAAGGTGCTTGATGCACAAGCCTGGTGACCTGAGTTCAATCCCTGGAACCCCATAAAAGTGAAAGGAGAACCAACTCCATAGAGTTGCCCTCTCTCCTGCACTTGTCCACCGCACCGTGGCTCCTACACCCCGCCTACACACACGGGAGACATTTTAAAGGAAAGGGTTGAGAGAGATCATTCAATAGGTAAAATTGTGTGTTTCAAAAACATAAGGCCCAGAGTTCAGCTTCCCAGGACCTACGTAAGCTGGCATGGCCACAGTCTTGGTGCTCCTAAGGTGCCCTGGCAGTGCGAGACAGGAGACTCCCAGAGCTTGGCCCATGCAGCAGATTACAGAGACCTCGTGTCACAGCGGAAAGCTAGGACCAACCCCTGAGACTGTCTCCAGGTTACAGCATCCGCATGCTCCTCCTCTCACACAGGCACACCCACGTGTCAAGGAAAAACAGGACAGTCCGCTTGTTTTACTCTGTATGCTTTTCCATCTGAATCAGCTTACTCTGAATCTTTGATCCGTTTCATTTACTGCTGGGTTCCCGGTACCTAGAGCGGCGCCTGCATGTGGCGGACCTAAGGAATATTTATGGAAGACATAAGTCATTTGTATTCTCGTGAAGGATATTTTAAATAAGACAAACAACCGAAGGAAGCAATACCTTGATCGGGTCGTGCAAGGCTGACTCAACCCTTCCTCCCGACTTTAAAATCCACTTGGAGGGTAGCGGAGGGAGTGCTACTTTCCAGCAAATTGAGAGCTATTCTTGGAACACCCTGAATGGATCCTGGCTTTCAAGATGCACGTTCGGATTCTGATTTTTTTGGCTGCAGAATTTGGCTATAAAAGGCGTTCCCACAGTCTATCTTCTAATCAGTCTGCTACAAAGCACGGGTAGGAGCTTCTTTCTCTTATATATGAAACGGAGGTGTCAGAACTGAAGCACCGGGCCCAGTAATAACTTGGCTAATATTTATCACCACCTTTAAATTACCTGACCGAAATTTACCTGACAGTGACGGACGTCTAGTGATGGATGTTGGTCTTAGACGGTGATGGATGTCTTAGACAGTGATGGAGATCAGTCATGAAAAGTAATGGAGGTCTTAGGCAGGGATGGAGGTCTATATACTGGTGGTTTGGAACCCTAGTTGAAATCTGTGTTTGAGCACATACAAACCCATTTTCTTTTGCCTGTAACTGCTGTATGCTCATGAAGATAAAAATACCTGTGGGGGCTGGAGAGATGGCTCAGCGGTTAAGAGCACTGACTCCCTTTACAAAGGTCCTAAGTTCAATTCCCAGCAACCACACAGTAGCTCACAACCCTCTGTAATGGAATCTGATGCCCTCTTCTGGTGTGTCTGAATATATGAGATAAATAATCTTAAAAAAAATACCAATGCTTATTGGTGTTGCTCAAATTTAGTGGTTGAATTTGGTCACTAAACGTGATGATTATGTATGCTATCTGACACACTACCTATATGTATATATGGGTGGAAATTCTTAACTTTTTATTTACTATGCTTATAAGCTTAAAGAGTATCTTTTCAAATCTTTTTATTATATTTAGAGCCAGTATGATTGTGTATGATGTGTGTGTGTGTGTGTGTGTGTGTGTGCACATGTGTGCAAGCGCATGCCCTAGTACATATGTGGAGATCAGAAGTCATTTTTTTTTCTTTTTTAAGGAGATGGAACAAGATCTGTCTGTGTAGCCTTGGCTGTCTTGGAACTTGCTCTGTAGACTAGGCTGGCCCCAACTCAGATCTGCCTGCCTCTGACTCCTGAGTGCTGGGATTAAAGGCATGCACCAGCACAGCACACTCAGAGGTTAGTTTTTGAGGGTCACCTCATACTCCTTCCACCATGGAATCCAGGGACCAAACTCATGTCCTCTGGTCGGCACAGCAGGCTCTTTTGCCCATTCAACCTTCTTTACCAGCCTTAAAACATCTCTATTTTAACTTTGGCTTTCCTTTAAAGCAAGGGCTTGCAAACCTTTTGGAGACTATGACAAGACCTCTAACTATCTGATATTTGCAGATGGTTTCAGCCCTGGGTTAGAAACTTCTAAGCCATGCAAATGCTGGGATACCAAAATACCTCTGAGATCAAGTTTCCATACATGTATTTCGCATCAAGCAAGTATCTTGGCCAAGACTCTTAGTGTTTATGTTGCTGGTGATTTTCCACTTAGCCTGTGGTCCTTGAGGTATCCATTCCTTTATCTTACTCGTGTGTCTCAATGAAGTCCTCAAGAGCATTTCATATTATTGGCAGATGCATTTAAAATTCACCTTAAGCCAGTCACTGTGGCTGGGGGCACAGTTTACTCTGGTTTGGTTTTGTTTGTGTTTGTTTAAGTGAATTCAGTAACACTATTTTTGGAACTATCCAGACCAGGTCATTGCAAAATAATTTGAGGTGATTATCACAGTCATCTTCAGTTGTCAGCCTCATACAAACCTAGAGTCACCTGGGAAGAAGAAACCTCAGCTGAAGACTTGCTCAGATCAGACTGGCTCATGGGCTTGCTTCGTCTGTGCAGCATTTTCCTGATAGCTAATTGATGGAGAAGGGCCCAGTCCACTGTGGGCGGTGCCATTCATTTGGTAGGGGGACCTGGGCTGTGTAAGAAAGCTAGCTGAACAGGAGTCTAGGAGCCAGCCAGTGAGCATCATCCCTCCACAGTCTCTGCTTTGTTTCCTGTTTGAGTCCCTATCCTCTGGATAAAATAATGCCTTTCCTCTTCTACCTTGCTTCTGGCCATGGTGTTTATTACAGCAACAAAAAAGCCAAGGCCCCTTGTATAACCCCTTGACCTTTCAAGGTCTTCTTGTCTTCTTAGTGTGCTAGGAGATCCAAGTGTGACTGCTCTGGTTTTTGCAGAGCGAGGAAGTAGCAGTCAATGAAGGGTTGTCTCACAAACACACTCGGTGTCTCTGTGAGAACAGTGTCACTTTGGGGGATGTTCGTGGTCTTGGGAAGGTCAGTGCTGGGTCAGATTTCGAGACTGCCTGAGGGATATGCAGAAGCTCCAAGTGAAACAGAAAAGGGGAAATGGAAAGGTTGAGTGACAGCTGGCATGCTAGACTGATGGCGAGGACACTTCTCAGTGCTGAGTAGCCAGCCTGGTCAGCAGAGGTATACGCCCCATCAGTCAGGCCCAGTTAGTCGCACTGTGCTGATTTCTGACCCCACTAACAGGGTAAAGCATTTGCTGAGTCCTTCCTTGGTTTGTGGGATTTAGGTGAGACTTGTCACAGCCCCATGTTACTCAGCATTCCATTGCTACACTGAATACCCAAAGCAGACAGTTTACAAAGAGAAAAGGTTTTCCTGGGCCGTGGTGGTGCACGCTTTTCATCCCAGCACTTGGGAGGCAGAGACAGGGTGGATTTCTGAGTTTGAGGCTAGCCTGATATACACAGTGAGTTCCAGGACAGCAAAAGTGACTCAGAAAAACCCTGTCTCAAAACAAAACAAAACACAGAAAGGAAATAAAAGAAAAAGAGAGAGAGAAAGGGAGAAAGGGAAAAAGAAAGAAAGAAAGAAAGAAAGAAAGAAAGAAAGAAAGAAAGAAAGAAAGAGAAAGAAAGGGAGGAAAGGAGGAAGGAGGAAAGAGGGAGGGGCGGGTTGATGGGGAGGGGAGAGAGAGAAGAAGAAGGGAGTGGGAGAAGAGAGGAGAGAAGGTTTATTTGGTCCCAGAATTTTACAGCTGCATGGTCAACTGCGCCTTGCTGTCAGGCTAGTGGCAGTGGCAAGGCAGGCCCCACCTAGTGGCACAAAGTGGGCAAGAAGCATGTGAGAAGGGTATACCATAGAGTTCCACAGCCCTCTTCAAGGACACACACACACACACACACACACACACACACACACACACACTCCAATGGCCTGACAGCCTCTATCTAGGTGCCACTGTCTACAAACATTATCCTGGGGAGTAAATTTATACCTCATGGGTCTTGGGGACCGCTTAAGAGCCCAACACTCCATAACTAGACTTTCAGGTGAGTGAAGAAAGACGTTATGAAGGAGTAGGCAGAGCGCTCCAGTGCCGCCCCCCCCCCCAGCACTCACTTCCTCCAGTGCCACCCACTCTTCCCAGATTCCTGCAGGAACAGGAGTGTGGGAGACCAGGCCGGTGGCTGGCTCTGCAGATAGACTTGGACTGTAGAAGCCTGACAACCCAAGTTCAGTACCCGGAGCCTGTGGGAAGGTGGAAGGAGAGAACCGACTCCAGACTTGTTCTCTGATCTCCATGTCACCCATAGTACAAGCAGCCACATACACATTCTGCATGCCCACACAGAAGTAAATAAATAAGTAAATAAATAAATGTCTACACCAGTCTGTGGGGGTTGGAAAGATAGCTCAGGTGTCGAACTCTGCTATTGCAGAGGGCCTTAGTTCAGTTCCCCACACCCACCGCAGTGGCTTATAACCAGCAGTCTCCAGCTCCAGCCCTAGGGGACCCACTACCTTCTGGACTCCAAGGATGCACACACGGACACACACATGTGTACACATAATTTGGAATCTTTGTTGTTGTTGTTGTTGTTGTTGTTTTAAAAGCATATAAGGACAATTCTCAAATTGTCAAAAAAATTTCAAATTGGCCTTAGAAGACTATATGTTGGTTTTCTTTTCCCAAATGCTGGAGTTAAAGGCATACACCAAGGCCCAAGGGAATTTGTTTTTCATTTAAAAATATGTATGTACTTTTATTTTAAGTGTGAGTGTTTGCCTATAGGTATGTATATGCACATACATGTGTGCATGCAATAGCTACAGAGGTCAGAAGAGGGCATTGATTCCCTGGAACTGGAGTTACAAATCATTATGAGCCAGCACATGGTGCTCAGAACAGAACCCAGGTCTTCAGTAAGAGCAGTCAGTGCTCTCAACCTCTGAGCCATCTCTCCAGCCCCTTAAATTTGTCTACCTCATCCACTCTCTCACTAATGGAAGTTTTTGCAACCTAAGGGTTTTTCCCCTCCCTTTAACTGTAGGAGTTTTTGTTTCAGTCAGACAACTTTGCATCCTTTGCAAAATAAGGGTGAACATCTACTTCTCTTCATAGTTATCCAGCTCTAACACAACTTGTTGAGAACACATTCTCTTCCCTGTTACACACCCTCAGTACTTCACTGAAAATCAGTGGATGGTGTATGGGAGGGGCCATTTCTTCAGTCTCAGTTCTGTTCCTGGCAGACAGACATAGAGACATGTCTGAAATAAGGGTTTTACTACTCTCGCTGACTATCAGCCGCAGGGCACTTTTGCCTAGTCCAGAGAGACAAGTGCCCAAGTGCCAGCCTTCATGCAAGCCTACTAAGTTTGAACATCAGTTCTTTCTGGGAGGGTGTGTGTGTGTGTGTGTGTGTGTGTGTGAGAGAGAGAGAGAGAGAGAGAGAGAGAGAGAGAGAGAGAGGGAGAGAGAGGTGATGGATAGTATGTGTAATGTGTATGTATGTGTGTTGTGTGTGTGATAAGTGTATGTATGTGTGTGATGGTGCATTTGTAAGATGTGAGTGTGTGATAGGTGTGTATGTGTATGATGGGTGTATTTGTGTGATGGATATATGTGATAGGTACATGTGTGATAGGCATATGTATGTATGATGGGTGTGTGTATGATGGTATATGTATACATATAATGGGGTGAGATGTATGTGTGTGAGGTGTGTATAGGTGTGAGAGATGGGTGTGTATGTATAGAGGTATATAAGTTGGGTATGTGTGTAATGTGTATGTGTATGTGTGAGAGATATGGGTATGTGTGTCTGATGTGTGTGTATGATGTGTGTGTATGATAGGTGTATGTGGTATGTGTGTGTGTATGATAGGTGTATGTGGTATGTGTGTGTGTATGATAGGTGTATGTGGTATGTGTGTGTGTATGATGGGTGTATGTGGTGTGTGTAGGTGTGTGTGCTGTATGTGGTGTGTGTGTGTGTATGATGGGTGTATGTGGTGTGTGTAGGTGTGTGTGCTGTATGTGGNTGTGTGTGTGTGTGTGTGTGTGTGTGTGTGTGTGAGATGGGTGTGTATTATAAGGATGTGTAGGTGATGGGGATCTGAATTCTAGTCGTCATGATTGTACAGTAAGCATTTGATCAACTGAGCCAGATCCCCAGCCCTCCTTTTTGAGTCTACCTAGTGAGGCTCTTTATAGGCCTCTCCAAAAAGGAGAGAAAGGTAAATGACTTTTTTCTCTCCTTCTGATTCCCCCCTTTCTTTCAAACCACTGCTATATTAACTTTATTGATATAAACAAGGCTTTGTGGTTTGGTACTCCCTCCCCAAAGGGGAAATAGAAACAATGATTTAAAAACTAAAGACAAGAGACAAGGTGTTTCTTGCTCAGAAAAGGAGATACACTCTTAAGAATGGGGGAAAAAGAACACATGCTAGCTATGGTGGCGAGGGGGAGGTATTTTGACAATTTTAGAACCCACTTGAAAATCACGAGTTCCAAGTTTAGAGATGATCTGAAAACTCCAGCTCAAGTTGCATTTGGCATTGGCTTTTAAAAAAAAAGTCTAAGCTACTAATTAAGGGGAAAAAAATTATACTCTCTGGAGTTGTAGAAGCTGTGAATTATTTCCAAACAAGTTCTTTATTGGCTCAATGGAGGATTGCATGTCAAAAGAAACATTTTTTTTTCTAATCAATTTTCCATACAAAACAATAATTTAAAATCAAACAAAGAGTGTTTTTGGCCAAAGCATTGTTTACAACCTTTGTTAGCTTCAACCACATATACCAGTTTGTCTATACAAATGGATATGCTGGATAGTTGATATGCCAAATGGTGGCCAAAATGGACACTATTCATTATATCTTACTGATAAAATAAAGTAAATGCAATAAAATATGAAACACTTTTTAAAAACCAAAAATATGTTTATTAGCATTAGTTTTTATTTTCTAATTTGGATATTATTTACTCTAGCATCAAAATATGGACCAGAATTGCTATGATGACAACTGAAAAAAAAATTAGGACCAAATGATCTAAAAGCCAACAACCACTAAAGAGCTGGGTATGCCTCCCAGCATGTGGGAGGCAGAGGCAGGCAGGTCTCAGAGTTTAAGGCCAGCCTGGTTCCTGCCTGGTCTGCAGAGGGAGTTACAAGTCAGCCAGAGTTACATTGAGACTCTGTCTCAAAAAAAGAAACAAACAAATAAACAAAACAAAACCAAAAAGAATACAGGGGAGGAGGAGGAAGGGGGAAGAGATGCCTCAGAGGTTAAAAGCACTTGTTCTTGTCCAGAGGACCAGAGAATTTGATCCCAAGAGATTCCCAGTATCCACATGGTGCTTCCAACCCCCTATAACTCTAGTTCCGTAGGATCCTCTGCCCTCTTCTGGCCTCTGTGGCCAGCAAGCTTGCATGTGGTGGGTGCATATTCTTTTGTTTGTTTGTTTGTTTGTCTGGTTTTTTTTGAGACAGGGTTTCTCCGTGTAGCCCTGGCTGTCCTGGAACTCACTCTGTAGACCAGGCTGGCCTCTAACTCAGAAATCCGCCTGCCTCTGCCTCCCGAGTGCTGGGAGTGGGTGCATATTCTTACACATAGGCAAAACCCCATGCACATTAAAGAACGGCTAACGAATAGCAGCGTTTGAAATGCACTCGCCTTTCTACTACTGAAAAACTTACCGCTGCCTCTCGCTCCCCCGCCACATCCTTCACATCACAGGCGCACACGCGAATATAATGGTAGGTTAGTGGCTAAGAAGGAGGGCCTGAAGGAACATGAGCCTTTTTCACAAATCCTGTCTGAAACAAGTGTCCACCAAGGAACGACAGAGGAAAAACATAATCTTTCTGTTGACAGCACTTAATACCCGTGACATTATTCCTCCAGGGAGATCTTTAGCACAGCAGAGCCAACTGCAGTGATTCACATCTACAATCCCAGAACTCAGGGAGCTGAGGCAGGAGGATGGAGGATTTGTGGATGGGCAGGTTCAAGACAAGGTTTCTCCCTGAGTGTCCTGGAACTTGCTATGTTAACCAGGCTGGCCTCGAACTCACAGTGATCCACTCTCCTCTGCCTCCAGAGTGCTGGGATTAAAGGTGTGGGCCACCACAGCAGGATGGAGCAATCTGGGACCAGGTCAGGTTAACTGGAAGGGCCCCTTCAAACAACAATAACAGCAACAAAGCAAATGACCAGTAATCTCCAGACACCAAAGTTCTTGCTAAGGGGTATAAAAGTGTCAATTGCACTACAACTAGAAAGAGGTAGACATTTAAAGTTGATAAAGAAACAAATATTGTACATTGACATTCAGGGAGCTGAGGCAGGAGGATAACAAAGTCCTGTTGACAAACCCTGAAGTACAAAACACTGGCATGAAGAACCAGGTTGCCAGGGTTTCCCTTCTTCAAGAAGCATTGGAGCGGTATTCCCGCCCCCAGGTGCGGTGTCCCCGCCCTCAGGAGCGGTGTCTCCGCCCCCAGGAGCTGCATCAGAGAAACCTCCTTTTCTTTTAAGTAACTGTTTGTTTGCTTGTTTGCTTGTTTGCTTGTTTGCTTGCTAGCTTGCTTGCTTGCTTGCTTGTTTAGAGACAGAGATGCTCTATGCAGTCCTTGTTAGCCTAAAACTCTCTATGTAGACCAGGGTAGCCATAACCTTACAGAGATCTGTTTGCCTCTGCCTCCGAAGTGCTGGGATTAAAAGTGGGCACTACCATGCTCAATATAAATTGTGTCCCTTGAAGGATTTGGTGCCTCACCCCACCCCCACCCCACCTCCCACTCCATTCCCAGAACACCAGAGCTCAAGTTTGCATTCACTGCTACTTCCCGCGGAGGTCTTGTCAAATAAGCCTTGTCCTGGCTACTGAACGGTACTACCTCCTCTCCGCGGGGAAGGAAAAGCCCAGAGCCCGTTAAGCTGCTCTGGGCAGCAGGAGGCCTCCAGCAAGCATAAGCTGCCTGGCCCTTCCTGTCCAACAGGTTAGGGGAACCTCTGCTGGTTTCCTAGCCTCCATAATGCCAACAGGCAGGCAGAGAATGCTTGAGATCATTCCCACACACAGCCTTCCTGGGAGCATGGGGGGGGGGGGGAATTTATGCTGGGTAGTGACCACGGGGAGGCTGTCCTGTGATTTCCCAGGGCCCTCACCACTTCCAGGGGCAGCCACTCTCCTCACCCAACAAGTGCTGGAGAATTCCATGGCCCTCAGCATTCCTCGAGTGACTGGAACTGGCCTGAATCGTCAGTGTGGAAGGAATGTGGCAAATGAGGCTGGCCATGAGTCACTTGAGTTCCAAGGGACTAGACGGTCTGAGGAAGAAACCCAAATGAGTTCATTTGGGCAGGTCTTTGGGCCAGCGCCTTACCTGCCTCTCACGGGCTATTCAGCGCCAGACCATGGTTGCTGTACAAGTCAATCTCAAGCTTTCCAAGTTATAGTACACAATGCTACTGGCTGACCCTGACAGTACATTATCTAGGGCCTGGAGGAATTCAAAGCGCCAACTGCTCTTGCAGAGAACCCAACCCCCACATCAGGCAGATGCTGCCTGCCTGCATCTTCTGCAGAACAAACATTAGCTTTCTCCCTGACAGAACGCAGGACCTGTGTCCTGAAGTTCTACAGAGTTCTTAAACTACTACTTAATGGTGTGAGAAAGAGCAAAGAGTGTTTTTTTTTTTTTTCTTTTAAAAAATGATTAAGCCGGGCATGGTGGCGCACGCCTTTAATCCCAGCACTCGGGAGGCAGAGGCAGGTGGATTTCTGAGTTCGAGGTCAGCCTGGTCTACAGAGTGAGTTCCAGGACAGCCAGGGCTATACAGAGAAACCCTGTCTCGAAACACCAAAAAAAAAAAAAAAAAAAAAAAAAAAAAAAAAGATTAGACCAGGTTCTAAGGAATTCTGCTATATTCTGCTATAGTCCCAGGTTGGTAGCCTTGCCCTAGCTGTGCTTTCCATGACTGAATAATCCATCATAGCCCTTCTCCCCACCCCCTCCAGTGTGACCTACTGCAGGCTCTCTGTCCTTTCCTCTGTTACTCTGACTAGAGAGATGGTCTCTGAGAACAGTGGTATGTACTCACGGTGGGACACTGGAGCCTCCTGTTCGTTGCCTGTAGATACCTCCACCACGTAGTGGACCTCAGACAACAGCAGCAGCCTGGATTGCTGTGCCCAACACATCTCAGAATGCCCCTTGTGCATCCTAAGTAGGAGTTCAAATAAGTTCAAATAAGTGCATTTGAATGTTTTTGACAGGGCATCCAGTCCTTGCTCCATGACGTTTGTCTCTTCTTGGTCTCCCATTAAACTCCCTTGAGGCATGGGGGGCGGGGCAGGTGGGACCCGGACAAAGCTCCACACCACTGAGCAACACCTCAACCTCCACACTGACAGCAGTTGGAAGAGATCTTTTTGGCTATTTGTCTCCCAAAAGAAGAGTCATCCACAGAACTAAGGACTGAACTGTGTATTTCCGTTTTCATGCTTGCCTTGAACACGTTTTAAAAGATGTCTGAAAGTACAGTCGATTTTAACATGTTAAAAACAAACATGCCTGGGCCTTTAGCCCAGAGGTACAGGTGCTGGCCTGGCATGGCACACACTGCTGGGTTTGACCTCAGCATAGCAAACAGTGACCAAACTCTTAGGTGCATCCTGGTCCTGACAGAGAGTGTGTGTATGTATGTGTGGGGGCAGCTGGAGGAAGGGGCGACAAGAATGGTGAAGACTGTAAGAGATCAGAAACTCAGTCCCACTTTGCTATGAGCTCGATTTGGCCATTCTCTCTCCCTCCTTGTTGGTTTTACCATGTGATAATTGTACATCTGTATGGGCTGATGGTGTGACATCTCAGCAAACACACACAGCATCTGCTGATGAAGGACAGAGGGACAGGCAGCAGGAGGGAGCCAGGTCAGTGTTAGACCCAAACCTCTTCAGAACTTTCTCTGCTTAAGCATGTTTAAACATTTACTCGTAGATCAAGCGACTCCTAGAGGCCAGGTGGTAGGCTGAATGCAAAATGGCAAACAGACACAAACTGAAGGCCATAAACAACGAGGGGGCGGTGGGAACAGGATGGGAAGGGACAGTAGGTTCAAAGTCCTGGGCACAGAGGATAAAGCTGACCCAAAGCCCAGGTGACTTGGGGTTTTACTGCAGTGAACAGACACCATGACCAAGGCAGCTCTTATAAGGACAACATGTAATTGGGGCTGGCTTACAGGTTCAGAGGTTTAGTCCATTATCATCAAGGTGGGAGCATGGCAGCATCCAGGCAGACATTGGGCTAGAGGAGCTGAGACAGTTTCACATCTTCATCTGAAGGCTACTAGGACAGAACTGGCTTCCAGGCAGCTGGGATGAGGATCTTAAACCCCATGCCCACAGTGACACAGAGCCACACCTACTCCAACAAGGCCACACCTATTCCAACAGAGCCACACCTACTCTAACAAGACCACACCTACTCCAACAGAGCCACATCTACTCCAACAAGGCCACACCTCCTAAGAGTGCCACTCCCTGGGCCAAGCATATTCAAACCACCACACAAGGGATGCCAGGAGGAAAGGCAGGAAGAGTGGGAGGCACATTCTCTTCAGGGACTGAGGGAGGATGTTGGGGTCCACTGCCCGCAGTGGACTGGGTTCCTGGAGGATTGGCCCGAAGCTGAAATGAAACTAAGGGAGTGGGGGAAGAAAGAAGGTCTCCGAGGCTACATGGTTGCTTCTGCTTAGAACGACTCTTTAATGGTGGACAAGCATTTGGGGATAAAGGAAGTGAAACCCCGCCCCCAGTCTTCTGCGCAGGCGTT
>LR749638.1:187423-267207 GCA_902729485.2 Mus minutoides | reverse complement strand
AGGACACCACAGGAGGAAAGGAATGGATGAATAAGACATTGACTCCCCCACTCCCCCCCCCCATACACACACTTCCCAGTGGCTACTGGGAGCTGACACAAGCTGGAGGAGCAGCAGGCCTGTGCATGCAGGGCCTGGGGGCTGTGCTAAGGAGTTTGAACTCTCATGAGGGTCCAGGGAGCCATGGTGAGATCCTTGAAGAAAGGGAACATGACCCATGGTAATTGTCACCTGTATATGGTAAGTCACTCGGAGCCTTCTAAGACAGAGAAGCCCAGGTGTATTAGACAAGTGGAAATCAATGGAGTCACTGAAACAGGAGCTGGTGGCCTGAGAATTGAGGGAAGTGACAGACACTAAAAGGATAGAAGCCACAGATATAGCCTGCTGACTGAGGGAGGGAGGAATCTGTATGGACAACTCAATCCCTGAGTCAGGCAAGTGGGTCAGGCTGGAAGGCTGAACTGAGAGATGAGCAGAGTCTGAAGCAAAAGACAATGGCCTCCATGGGCTCTTATATTTAAATGCTTTGTCCACAGTTGGTGGACTTGGTGGTGGTTTGTATATGCTTGGCCCAGGGAGTGCCACTATTAGAAGGTGTGGCCCTGTTGGAGTAGGTGTGTCACTGTGGGTGTGAGCTATATATCCTAGCTGCCTGGAAGCAAGTATTCTGCTAACAGCCTTCAGATGAAGATGTAGAGCTCTCAGCTCCTCCTGCACCATACCTGCTTGGATGCTGCCATGTTCCTGCCTTGATGATAATGGACTGAACCTCTGAACCTGTAAGCCAGCCCCCATTAAATGTTATAAGAGTTGCCTTGGTCATGGTGTCTGTTCACAGCAGTAAAACCCTAACTAGGACAGACTAATTAGGAAGCATTAGGAGGTATGGTCTTATTAGAGGCGGTGTATCACTGGGTAGACACTGAGGTTTCAAAAGTCCATGCCAGGGCTGGTGAGATGGCTCAGCAGGTAAGAGCACCCGACTGCTCTTCCGAAGGTGATGAGTTCAAATCCCAGCAACCACATGGTGGCTTACAACCACCCGTAATGAGATCTGACGCCCTCCTCTGGTGCATCTGAAGTCAGCTATAGTGTACTTATGAATAATAATAAATGAATCGTTGGACCGGAGACAGCAGGGACTGAGCAAGTGGGACCGACTGGAGGGAGTGGGGCCAACCAGAGCGAGCAGGGTTGACCAGAACAAGGAAAAAAAAAAAGTCCATGCCGGGCCCAATCACATTCTCTCTTTACTTCTGTCCAGCAGGTTAGATGTAAGTTTTTAGCGACCATGCCTGCTGTCCTGGTTCCCATCATGATGATCGGGGACTCACCCTCTGAAACTGTAAGCCAGCCCCCAGTTAAATGCTTTGTTCTATAAGCTGCTTTGGTCATGATGTCTTCTCACAGCAATAGAACAGTCACTAAGACATGAGTAACATATCCAGGTCCTGGTGGGCTTCACATTGAGAGTTGGAGTGTAAGGCGTTCCAGGATGCTACCACTCAGCCAAGCTATCAAGTCCTCCCTTCTCCACTCCGATGCTTTACCGGATTCTTTGGTAAAGAACACTGTTGCTCTTCATCTCCCATGGTGGTCGTAGAAGGATACTGTACCATCTCTTCCTTTGAGAATCTGTAAGCATGTCTTCATTTTCACTTTTGTTGTTTTTAGTACCGAGTCCAAGAACGGGAGCTCTGCCACGGAGTTGTAACCCCAGTCTTTCCTTTGCTTTTATTTTGACACAGGGAGTGGAGAGATGGTTCAATGGTTGCTCTTGCCGAGGACCCAGGTTGGGTTCCTGGCACCCAACCATCTGTCACTCCAGATCCAAGGGAAGCGATGCCCTCTTCTGGCTCCAGGTATGCATGTGGTGTGATACACAGACATAAATGCAGCTAAACATCCACATAGATAAAAACAAGTGTAAAAAATGTTTAACCGTGTTTTAATACAAAACCTCACTAAATTACCCAGACTGACCTTGAACTCATTCTATAGCACAGGTAAGCCTTTACGTTTATGAGGCTCCTGCCTCAGCTCCAGAAAAGATAGGTTTTCCAGAAAGGATCAGCAAAGCAGGCTTGCACCAGAAAGCCTAGCAAAAAAGGAAACTTTTTGCGTGGAAGTGTATTGCCCTGTCTGGCATCTGCTTTCTCATCTGCAGATGGTGACCTGTGTGACGCTAAGTTATGACTTGGCTCATTCAAGAACAAAACAGATCAAAAATGTTTAGACCAGAACACTTTTCTTTTTAGGTTTTGTTCCTTTTTATTTTATGTGTATGGGTGTTCATCTGCATCAACGTCTGTGTATCACATAAATGCACTGCCTGTAAAAGTCAGAAGAGGCCATCAGACCCCCTGGAGTTACAGGGGCTGTGAGCTACCATGCGGGTGCTGGGGATTGAGCCCTGGTCCTCTGCAAGAGCAGCCGGTGCTCAACCACTGAGCCATCCCTCCAGCCCCAAGAACTTACTGTAAAAACCTGTCAAAGTTTTTACATTCTTTTCCTTCCTTCTAAACTCCCTCCGGTTTAAAGACAGAGTATTGCTGTGTAGCCCAGGTTGCCCTGAAACTACATGCATGATCCATCCTCGGTGCTGACATTACAGTTGCACCACCTCGCCCAGACATACATTGTTTCTTAATAAAGTTGAAAGAAAAAATATGACTGCTCTTTTTAAAAGATAAGCAGGGTCTGTAGAGAAAAGCCTCCCCCAAATCCATCCTTCTGCCTGAGAGACAACTGTTGATTTTCTTAGTTGCTATTTTCCCCCTGGCGTGTCGAAAGAAATGCCTTTTGGTGTTTGGAGTTGAGAGGGAGAAATAAGTGTTCCTCAAAGCCATCAGCTCCTATAAATCCCAAGGACTTGGATGCTTTGGTCACCAAGTATACAAAGCAGGAGCCAGTCCTGGGAGCGGGAGAAAGCTGCAACCTGGCCCTGCAGCCCTGGATGAGAGCCACCAGGGTTTGGATGCAGATGACACAGGGCAGCAGATTCTTTCTGGACTCTGTGGGTGACTCTGCACATTCTGAGTTCTACCACCTCCAGCCGGGGAGCCCCATCCCTCTCACCCTTCCCATTAGGCTGGGGGATGTTTATGCATGTCTAAACTGGTTTCATCTGAATCTAAAACTTAGGTACAATTCTTTGAATCCAAAGTGAATATTCTACCCAAGAACAGCAGCACATTTAGGGAGTTTATGGTTTTGGGTTTTTTTGTTTTTTTACTATCTGATATGCAGAAAAAAATGTATTTTATCCTCAGAAAGCATTGCTGTTGCTGCATGTATGACATCATTTAGAAAGCTATTGTGGGCATGCTGTTATTCTAGAATTTGGGGGGTTGAGGCCAGCCTCAGCTACGCAGGGCCTCAGAACCAGCCTAGGCTATACAGTGAGGCCTTGCCTCAAAGTACCAAGAACTGAGGGACTGGAGAGAAGGCTCAGCTGCTAAGAGCGCTGGCTGCTTTCACAAAGGACCCAGGTTCAGTTCCCAGCAGCACGTGGTGGCTCGCAACCACCTGTAACTCCATCTCCAGAGGATCCAATGCTCTCTCCTGACTTCACTGGGTCCCAGACAGGCAGAGACATATCAGCCAACGCTCATACACATGCAATTAAACAAATCTGGTTTTGGGAAAAAAATTAAGGGGTAAACAGTTGGCTCAGCACTGAAGAGCACCTGCTGCTCTTGTGCGGAGGACCAGGGTTCCATTCCCAGAGACCACCTGGTGGCTCTCAGCCATTTGTGACTCCAACCCCAGAAGATCTGATGGCCTTTTTGTTTTTTTGTTTTGAGTTTTCCGGACAAGGTTTCTCTGTGTAGCCCTGGCCTGATGCCCCCTTCTGACCTCCATGGACAGCAGCCACACACGGGGTGTGTGTGTGTGTGTGTGTGTGTATACATACATACATACATACATACATACATACATACATTCAGGCAAAATTCTCATGGGTATAAAATACTAAAATAATACACCTAGCCAGGCAGTGGTGGCGCACGCCTTTAATGGCAGCACTTGGGAGGCAGATGCAGGCGGATTTCTGAGTTCAAGGTCAGCCTGATCTACAGAGTGAGTTCCAGGACAGCCAGGACTATACAGAGAAACCCTGTTTCAAAAAACAAAAAACAAAAAACAAAACAAAACAAAACAAAATAATACATCTAAGTTTTTTATTAAACTTTTTTTAAATTAAAAGACAAACCCAAAAATTCAGTGACAGTACTTGACCATCACAGGACCATCATATATAAGGTCCTGAGTTCACTCTCCAGCATGAAAAAGGAGCCTGCTGTTGCTGTTTGGAATGTAAAGAGTTCTAATAAGATACATTAAAGGACCCAAATGCATTCACAAACTTATAAACGAGAACATTCCACACAACAAAAAGCCCCCCCTCCTGAAAGAAAGAAAGAAAGAAAGAAAGAAAGAAAGAAAGAAAGAAAGAAAGAAAGAAAGAAAGCTGGTGAGATGGCTCAGCGGGTAGGAGCACCCGACTGCTCTTCCGAAGGTGATAAGTTCAAATCCCAGCATCCACATGGTGGCTCACAACCATCCGTAACGAGATCTGGCGCCCTCTTCTGGAGTGTCTGAGGACAGCTACAGTGTACTTACATATAATAAATAAAATAAATCTTAGAAAAAAGAAAGAAAGAAAGAAAGAAAGAAAAAAAAAAGAAAGAAAGAAAGCAAGCAATGAATGCAACAGTTGTAAAGACACGGCCCCAGATCATTCGGAGAGAAACCAACTTAATAAACTTCACCTCTGTGCAGTTGCTGACAGCAACTGTTTTCAACCTGCAAAAGTAATGGCACAAGGCTATGGTTTTTTTTTATTTTTTCGAGACAAGGTTTCTCTGTATAGCCCTGGCTGTCCTGGCACTCACTTTGTAGACCAGGCTGGCCTTGAACTCAGAAATCCGCCTGCCTCTGCCTCCGGAGTGCTGAGATTAAAGGCGTGCACCACCACGCCCGGCCCAAGGCTATGTTTTGCTCCGTGTCCCTACAACCATTGATAGTCCATGAAGAGAATGGAATTCTAGACATATTTATTGATTTTCATTTGTTTCTTTATTTTCTTTTTTCAATTTTTGTTTATGTTAATTCGATGTCTTTTGTCTTCTTATAGACCTAATTTTTAAAAAAGATTTATTTATTTTATTTATACACTTAGCTGTCTTCAGACATACCACAAGAGGGCATCAGATCCCATTACAGATGGTTGTGAGCCATTATGTGGTTGCTGGGAGTTGAATCCAGGACCTCTAGAAGAGCAGCCATTGCTCTTAACCACTGAGCCATCTCTCCAGCCCCTGTAGACCTAATATTTAAGCTTTGTTTTTGTTTTTGTTGTTGTTGTTTTGTTTTGTTTTGTTTTTTGAGACAGGGTTTCTCTGTATATAAGCTCTGTTTTCTACATTTGTCAGTGTGTGCCTGTTGTTCTGTATGTTCATATGCATGCAGTTGTCTGAGAAGGCCAGGAGAGGATGTGAGATCTGCCAGAATTAATTAGAGTTAACAGGTGATTGTAAACTGCCATCCATATGTGTGCTGAGACTAGAACCCAGGTCCTTTAAAGATCACTGGATTGCCAGGCAGTGGTGGAGAATGCTGCCTTTAATCCCAGCACTGAGGAGGCAGAGGCAGGCAGATCTCTGTGAGTTTGAGGACTGCCTGATCTACAGAGCGTGTTTCAGGACAGCATGGGCTACAGAGAGAAACCCTGTTCTAAAAACAAAAACAAACAAACAAACAAACAAAAACCAAAGCAAAACAAATTCAATATCAAGCAATGCAATGGGTTGTCACAAAAAAGTTTAAAGTCACTTTTACATTCATTAGTAGCTATTGTAAAGAGAGCCAGATCTGGTGGCACATGCCTTTAGCACATGGAAGACAGAGGCGGTCTATGAGCTGTACCACCCTGAACATGTCCAATCTCGTCTGATCTCAGGGGAAAGAGGCAGGTAGGTTGAATTTCTTGAATTCAAGGCCAGCCTGGTCTACCCATGAAATTCCAGGGCTTCACACAGAAAGGAGACCCTGTTTCAAAAAAGAAAGGAAGGAAGGAAGGAGGGAGGGAGGGAGGGAGGGAGGGAGGGAGGGAGGAAGAGAAGGAGGGAGGGAGAGAGCTAGAGACAGGAACACGGGCAGAACAAGCTATGTAAGATATTACTATAGGTCATAACGTGTGCAAAGTTGTTATTACAAGATCCTAAGGGCCCTTGGAAAAGGATAACCAAACATGACAGGAAATTCAAAACAAAAAGAAAGCTCACTGAGTTGACAATTATAAAGGTCAAGGAGGGTCAAAGGGCAAATTGGACTTTAACAGCTCTGGGACAGGGAAAGGATATTATAGTCCAAAGAAATAGCCTGTCCAGGAACCAAAGGTCTAAAAGTACCAAGTTCTCACTGGTGAAGGTTGAGGGTACAGGGGTGAGGGAAGCAAAGGAGGTCTGCTGTATTAGAGTTAGTTCTGAAGGCCTGGGGAAGGTTTTATATATAATCTGAAAGCAAATGTTGTAATTAATCAAAGTTATTTATTTATTTATTTGTTTGTTTGCTTATTTATTTTTTGAGACAGGGTTTCTCTGTGTAGCCCTGGCTGTCCTGGAACTCACTCTGTAGACCAGGCTGGCCTCAAACTCAGAAATCTGCCTGCCTCTGCCTCCCAAGTGCTGGAATTAAAGCCGTGCGCCACCACCACCCGGCTTATTAATCAAGTTTTCAAGCAATAGAGTTCTGTGGGGTAGAAAAATTATATCCATTTTTTTAGAACTATTTGCTTTTTTTGCCTGTCTTTCCTTTTCCTTGCTAATTTATTTTTTATTTACTTATTTTTCTTTTTTTAAGACAAGGTCTTACTTTGAATCCAGGTTAGTCTAGAACTCATTGTATGTAGCTCAGGCTGGCCTCTAACTCTGGAAATCCTCCTGCCACAGCCTCCAGTGTGTTCTAGAGAATTAATCCAAGTCTTCCTGAAGGTAGTCAGGGCTGACAGAGCCAGAAGTATGGAATCAAGATTCTAAGCTGGGAATGTCTTATTTCAAGGGCCCTCTCTGACCACAGGGTACCCCAGGAGTCAGGCTGGAAAGCCCAGATTTACAGCTTGCCTGCCCTGGGGATTTTTCCTTTAAATTCTAATAAAATTATCAAGCTTTAAAAAGAATAAAATAAAATTGAGAAAGATCAAAGGGCTAGGAATATGATAGAGGGGAAGAAAACTTACTTGAGGCCCTGGGTTTAAGCCTCAATTTAAAACTGGGGAGGGGGTTTCTCTGTGTAGCCCTGTCTATCCTGGAACTCGCTCTGCCGACCAGGCTGGCTTCCAACTCAGAGATCCACATGCCTCTGCCTCCCAAGTGCTGCTTCTAAAGGCGTGGCCACCACCGCAAGGCTCTTTAAAGATAACTTCTTTTTTTTTTTTTTTTTTTTTTTTTTTTTGGTTTTTCGAGACAGGGTTTCTCTGTATAGCCCTGGCTGTCCTGGAACTCACTTTGTAGACCAGGCTGGCCTCGAACTCAGAAATTCGCCTGCCTCTGCCTCCCGAGTGCTGGGATTAAAGGCGTGCGCCACCACGCCCGGCCCTAAAGATAACTTCTTTATAACTTCTTTTTACTTTGTTTTAAGGCAAGATCACACACAAACTAGACTGGCTTCAAACTTGCTGTGTAATAGTGGGTGCCCCTGAACTCCTGATCCTCCTTCCCCTCACCCTTAAGTTCTAGGATTGTGGAAAACATAGGAATTCTAAAGAGAAAAATAAAGACTGTCTCTTGCCAAAAATGAATACTATTAACATGTCATAGTGTATTAGTTCAGCCCCTTTATTTATTTATTTATTTACTTACTTATTTATGACACACACACTTTTCTTCAAATCAGAGTTCCTTCTAAAAATAGGTCTTCTCTTATGCATATTATTACATGGCAGTAAACCTGGTGACTAGAACAATTTATTAGTGATATAACACTAATATCCCATAAAGGTAGGTCAAGGTTGTGAATATGGGGTTCAGGGGTTGAGGCTCACCTAGCAGGCAGGAGGCACTGTAGTGGCATGTTAACCCAGTGGCTCACACCTGTAATCTGAGCACCTGGAGTCAAGGACCCCAGAGTCAAGGTCATCCTGGACTACAACGGGAGTTCAGTGCCAGCCCAGGAGGCATGAGACCTTGCCTCAAATAAAGGCCAGGGAAAGATTGTTCATTTCCCCACAATCTTTTTTTTTGTTGTTTGTTTGTTTTTGTTTTTTGAGACAGGGCTTCTCTGTGTAGCCCTGGCTGTCCTGGAGCTCACTTTGTAGACCAGGCTGGCCTTGAACTCAGAAATCCACCTGCCTCTGCCTCCCGAGTGCTGGGATTAAAGGCATGCGCCACCACGCCTGGCACTCCTCACAATCTTGATGACCCAAGTTTGACGTGGTGGTGGTGGTGTGGTGGACATCTGTAGTCCTAGCATCCCTAAGGTGAACTGGAAGACAGAGGGAAGAGAATCTTCCAGAAGCACTCAGCCAGCTAATCTGAAGTACACAGCACAGTGGCAGAAACCAGAGAAACCCTGCCTCAAAAAAAAGTGAAAGGTCAGGACTCAGGACCAGCTTTGGAACATCTTCTCACCTCCACGAGTACACAGGGGACCCTGGAAGGCCTGGTAGGCAGCACCATCCTCCAGAACTCAGAAGGTTGAGCCGCAGAGCCACTTAAGGCTCCGTGTTAGATGCGAGTCTAGGCAGCATAGCAACAGAAACACACCTTAAAGGGGGGGAAAAAAGAAAGAAAGAATTAAAACAAACAAACAAGCAAACAAAAAACCGAAATTACTGAATATTTCCTAGACACAAAGTCACTGGTACAGCTCCATCAGTGTGTACGGCAGTTTCTGAAGTCCATTTGCGCTGAGGTACAATCACTGAAACGTGCTAAACTGTGGTATCTTCTTCCTACTTCCTTATTTCCGTTCCTGGAAGTCAAAAGGAAACCTCAGAACGGGATCTACAGAAGTGTTTTACAAAAGGCAGGTGAGCTTTGTTGCAGATTTTTTCGTCCACACTAACACCGTTATGAACAACCAGAACCCTGTTGCCGGCTACCTCCTCTCCAGCTACCTCCCCTCTGCTCCCAGAGCCACTTGGGGTCCTTGGTGATTTGGGGTTTATTTATTTATTTATTTATTTATATTTTTTGTTGTTGATGTTTTCTTTCTGTCGTGCTGGCCCAGTGCTAGTCTAACAGAGCCGTACCCCGAGGTCTTTTCTCTGTCAGTCTTTGTTTGGGATGTCTGTCTTGTTTCATTTTGTGACTATCTAGCTGGATATCCGAGGCTCACCTTAGACTCCACATCCCGAGTTCCTAGTGCTGGGGAGTGCTCAATTTACTAAGCGTTTTAAACTAAAAGCTTGGTACCTTGGGTGATGAGGCCGTTGTTCTATTAGCAGATAGCCCTGTGCTCTTGACTTGGCTCTCTGCAAGCTGGGGAATGAATGTACCACGTGAGCAGGAAGATAATTGTCAGGTCTGCTAGAGTTCCCTCAGCAGCTAAGGGAATGACTGAGCAGCTGTGCTAGGAGTTCTTCTGGCTCGGAGAAAGGATGAGGTCTCTTCACACTCCCG
The DNA here is from genome assembly GCA_902729485.2 of Mus minutoides. Classification (NCBI taxonomy): domain Eukaryota; kingdom Metazoa; phylum Chordata; class Mammalia; order Rodentia; family Muridae; genus Mus; species Mus minutoides. The sequence goes on along the minus strand of LR749638.1, from coordinate 257,578 downwards.
AAGACCTAGAAGGCCGGCTTGGTTAGCCTCCGTGGCGGATTGAGGCGATCCCTCTCTCTCACCTTCAAAGTCTTCCGTGGCCTCAAGACGAGCCTACAGGGTCGGCAGCAGCCTAAGGTGATCAAGTGCTGTGGAGCTTGGCCACCAGCCCTGGGTGCCAGTCATGCCTGTCCTCTCTCACTGCCATTACATAAGCTTCAGACTTGTCAGTTTGGGCTGATGCTAAGGAGCAGGAAGCAAGGCTTTACCGCTATTGAAATCTAGCATTTGGCAAAGTGCACAGCCCTTTGATGGATCAGAAAGTAAATTTAAAGGCTGGAGAAATGGCTCAGCGGTTAAGAGCACTGACTGCTCTTCCGGAGGTCCTAAGATCAATTCCCAGTAACCACATGGTGACTCACAACCATCTGTAGTGGGATCCGATGCCCTCTTCTGGGATATCTGAAGATAGCTACAGTGTGTGTGTGTGTGTGTGTGTGTGTGTGTGTGTACACACACACACACACACACACACACACACACTGTATACATACATATATACTGTATACATACATATATATACTGTATACATACATATACATACTGTGTGTGTGTATATATATATATATATATATATATATATATATATATATATATATGGTGGCACACGCCTTTAATCCCAGCACTTGGGAGGCAGAGGCAGGCAGATTTCTGAGTTTGAGGCCAGCCTGGTCTACAGAGTGAGTTCCAGGATAGCCGGGACTACACAGAGAAAAACAAAACAAACAAACAAATAATAATAATAATAATAATAATAATAATAATAAATAAGCCATAGCGAGCAGAGCCATAAATAAATAAATCTTTAAATTTTTTAATTAAAAAAAACCCTAAATTTAAATATTAAGGGTTTGAGGAAAATCAGTCTGTTGGGGTTGGAGAGATGGCTCAGCACTGGCTGTTCTTGTAAAGGAGTCCCAGCACCCAACATGGCAAGGGGCATCTGTAACTCCAGTTCCAGGGTATCTAATGCCCTCTTCTGGCCTCTGTCTGAAGCAGGCACAGAAGTGGTACACAGACAGACACGTAGAATAATAAATAATCAAGTCTGTAGGACTAATAGTCAATAGTGACTTATGCAAACTATAGGGGTCCTATTAAAAAACCATGAAACCCAAAGATGCGTGTCTCATACCAACATTCCTGCATCGTATGGAGAGGTGAGGTGTATTTGGGTCAGAAAACACAATGCATTATCTATTAGTGAGGCTGACAACCTGGAGATGGCATGGCTAGTGGAGAAGCCGTGGAAGCATTAGCTTTGTTGTTTTTTTGTTTTTTTTTTAAAGATTTATTTTATTTATTATATGTAAGTACACTGTAGCTGTCTTCAGACACTCCAGAAGAGGGCGCCAGATCTCGTTATGGATGGTTGTGAGCCACCATGTGGATGCTGGGATTTGAACTCATCACCTTCGGAAGAGCAGTCGGGTGCTCTTACCCGCTGAGCCATCTCACCAGCCCCAGCTTTGTTTTTTTTGTTGTTGTTGTTTTGTTTTTTTTGTTTTTCAAGACAGGGTTTCTCTGTATAGCCCTGGCTGTCCTGGAACTCACTCTGTAGACCAGGCTGGCCTCGAACTCAGAAATTCGCCTACTTCTGCCTCCCGAGTGCTGGGATTAAAGGCATGCGCCACCACACCCAGCTAAGCATTAGCTTTGAAGTCAGTTCTGGGAAGCTGCCGTCACTGCCACCAGCCATTTGCTCCCGGCTGTCACAATCCACCTCTTAGCATTATCCATAAAGGAAAAGTTAACACCCAGGATAGTATGTGGATTAAATGGCCTGTCTCCCACCCCTTCCTTCAGATGGGGATGGCCTGCCTCCCACCCTTCCTTCAGATGGGGATGGATGGCCTGTCTCCCACCCCTTCAGATAGGGGATTGTGTTTGGGGCCTCAAGCCTCAAACATACTAGAGAAGCACCCTGCTGCTGAGCAGTGTCAAATGATGTAATAATCTATGTCCGGTGCTTCCCGCGTGGGAGACATGCGCTGCACTCATCATGAAAGTCCATACTGGAACTGGAGAGATGGCTCAGTGGTTGAGTGTGTACTGCTCTTCAAGAGGTCCTGAGTTCAGCCTCCAGCCCCAAGTCAGGTGGGCAGCTCTTTGTAACTCCAGCACCAAGGGCTCTAACACCCTCTTCTAGCCTTGCTACCAAGGCCCACACACATAGAACACACATGCACACAGACATGCAGATGCATAAAAATGTTTTTAATTTTTTTTATTAAAAACAAGCATGTCACCACAAGTGGAATTTTTCATTTGGTTGGTCGGATTTTTGTTTTTGATTTTACATAATGGACCCTTTTAGGGCTGGCTCTTTCTTTCTTTCTTTCTTTCTTTCTTTCTTTCTTTCTTTCTTTCTTTCTTTCTTTCTTTCTTTCTTTCTACAGGGTTTCTCTATGTAGCCCTGGCTAGCCTGGATCTCAGTATATAGACCAGGGTTGCCTTAATTCATTGAAATCTACCTGTCTCTGGAATTAAAGGTGTGGCCTCTAAGTAGTTGGGGGGGGGGGGGGATTTACTTCTGTAGCTCAGGCTTGCTCTAAACTTGAAATCCTCCAGCCTCAGCTTCCTTGTGTGTTGAGGTTTACAGATGAGGGCCACCCCACCTGGTTTAAAAGGAACTCTTGGGTTAAGGAATTTCAGGACTCTGAATGGTTCAGCTACCAGAAGTGGGAGGGATACTAAAATGAGAGGCTTTCAAGTTCAAGGTCAGCCTGGGTGACTTACAGAGAGCCTAACTCAAAATAAAAATGTTTTTTACAGGCTTGGGGCTCTACTCAATGTGGTAGAGCCCTTGCCTAACAAGGAAAAGGTCCCTCACACAATCAACTGGGACAGGGAGAGGGAAGAAAAGATGTCAGGACAGAGTCTTAATAACCACGACAAGGCCCTTGGTGTGATTCTCAGAACTACTAATGAAAAAGAGAACAGCTCAGAACGCTCGTCATTGGTCGTACGAAATACAAAGTCCCAAGGCACGAACTCTGCTGTGTACAGAGGCCAGGCAGCAGGATAGGGATGGTGGCATGGTGAAGTGGTAAACTCGTGGCAAGAGGCAGCCACTCTACACTCTCTATCTCCTTGTCCTTCCAAAATGTATGTCTACCTTAGGGGACCTCGGATTTTCTTCTTTCTTTCTTTCTTTCTTTCTTTCTTTCTTTCTTTCTTTCTTTCGTTCGTTCGTTCGTTTGTTTTCTGTTTTGTTTTTGGAGACAGGGTGTCTCTGAAAAGCCCTGGCTGTCCTGAAACTCGTTCTATATAACCTTGCCTCGCCTAGAGCATCCAGAGATCCACCTGCCTCTGTCTCATGAGTGCTGGGATTGAAGATGGGCACCATAGGCCGGGACCTCTGATCATGTGTATATGTGTGTGCCTGTGCAGGTGTATATGTGTCACATGCATCAGCTATGTGTGTGCCTGTGTGAGTGTATGTGTGTCACATGCATGAGGTACCCTCAAGGATGGGAAGAGAGTACTACTGGGGACTGAGACACAAATGCAGGTGCTTTCCTGGGCAGCGACACCTCTTAACCCTGGATCCACCTCCTCAGCTCCAAATGCCAACTTTTAAACACACCTTAAACCAAAGCAAGTGTGTTGATCACCTGGGGCCAGGAAGTTGCAAGTTTGCACTGTCCCATCTGACCCTTTGTCACATTTTTCCCCCTTGGGGTCATCCCAGCTCTCATGAAAAACCTCCCAATGTATCCCTTCAAAGGGGGTCTCTGAAAATTACTAAGTTTTATAGCAGATACATAGATTAAGCATAGCTCTCAGAACTCCCATAGTAGGTGATATTTAAACCTGATGAAGATGAGGGCCTTTTTTTTTTTTTTTTCCACACAGCGTCAAATACCAGGAGAACAGGAGGGCTTTGGAAGAGCTGGCAAGAGGAGATCTTGCTGTTCCAGCTTTGACTGCTTGCTTAAACACTCAGGAGACCTGTTTATTCCTCTTTAAGAAACAGCTTCCTCAAGATGTAATTCACACGCCATACAATTTACCCACTTAGAGTGTACAGCTCTGTGGTCTGGGGCAGAGTCACAGGCTATGCAGCTATTACGATAATTTAATTTTAGAACTCTTCCAGAAATCTCCCAGAAGAGAACCTCATACCCAGTAGCAGGCACTCCCCTTCCCCAAAAACCTGCCAACCACTGCTTTGCTGCTGTGATTATCCCATAGAAAAGCGAGCGTGTGGTTTGTGTCCTGTTTGTCCTCTTTCACACAACAAGATGTTTTATCCTTCTAGATTGTATTAGACTTCACTCCTCTGTGTGTGTGTGTGTGTGTGTGTGTGTGTGTGTGTATATATGTGCACATAGAGGCCAGATATCACAGTGTGTGTGTGTGTGTGTGTGTGTACATGTGCACATAGAGGCCAGAGATCACAGTGTGTGTGTGTGTGTGTGTGTGTGTGTGTGTGTGTGTGTGTGTGTATGAACAGATATTCACATAGAGGCCAGAGGTTATACTGTGTTTGTGTGTGTGTGTATGTATGTATGTATGTATGTACACATAGAGGCCAGAGGTAATCTTGTGTTTGTATGTGTATGTATGTTTGTATGTATGTATATATACATGTGCACATAGAGGCCAGAGGTTATACCATGTATGTATGTACACATGTGCACATAAGAGTTCAAGGTCTCTTAGATGTTCATCAGAAATGTCCTTGTTTCAGAGGGTAGGGACTCTCAATAGCCTTGCTTATTGATTAGGCTTGGCCAGTTAGCCCAGCAAGCCCCAGTCATCCCCCTGTCCCCAGCACTGGGACTGCAAACAGTCCTGCTTTTTACACTGGCGAACTCTGGCCTTCATTGTTGCAGGCCAAGGCTTTATCAATGATGGAGCCATGTCCCCAGCCCTCGTTTCCCTTGACTGCCAGACAATACTTAACTGTGGCAAGCCTGATGGGAGAGGCCGAGAATCCCAGCTACTTAGATGGGCGAGCTAGGAGCTTCGTAAATGCAAGGCTGGCCTCAATAACTCCCTATGCGAGACCTTATCTTGAAAAGCTAATTTTTGTGGGGCAAGGAGGGATAATTTTGAGACAGGATGTCTCTGTAGCCCTGACTGTCCTGGAACTTGGTCTGTAGACTAGGCTGACCTCGAACTCCTGGGTGCTAGGATTAAAGGCATGGGCCATGGGGCTGGAGAGATGACTCAGTGGTTAAGAGCACTGACTGCTCTTCCAGAGGTCCTGAGTTCAAATCCCAGCAACCATGTGGTGACTCACAACCATCTGTAATGAGATCTGGTGCCCTCTTCTGGTGTGTCTGAAGACAGCCTATATGTCATGAGCATGACCTATTTGTCTCAACATTTTTAAGAGGCCGAGAACAAAAAGCTCAGTGATGGATCTGTTCCTTCCTCTTGGAAGAGCCTAGGTTCAGCCCCCAGGGGAGAAACAAACAGCACAGGCACTGTAGCTCACACTTTTAATCTCAGCATTCTGCAGGCAGAGGCAAATGGATCTCTGTGATTTGAGGCCAGCCTGGTCTACATAGTGAGCCAAAGTTCAACCAGGCCTTCCTGAAGGCCCTGTCTCAAAAATCAAAAGACAGGGCCACTTGGAGTAGCTAGGAGCATTCATTGTCCTTCCTGGGGACCTGCCAGCCACATAATGGCTCACACCCATCTGTAACTCTAGTTCCAGGAGATCCAATGCCCTCTTCTGGCCTCTGAGGGCACCAGATACACATATGCTGTACAGAAATACATGTAGGTAAAACACCTGGACATCATAAAATTTTTTTAAAAAATGGGAGTGGGGACACACAAAAATTAAATCTGCTGAAAAAACCTTCCAATTGTACTAATATATCACATTTTTATTTTTATTTATCAGCTCATTAGGCGATGGCCAGGTGAATTGTATATACCTCGGGGTATATTACAAAAACAAAACAAAACAAAACATGAACAAATGGGGGCTGGTGAGATGGCTCAGCGGGTTAGAGCACCCGACTGCTCTTCCGAAGGTGATGAGTTCAAATCCCAGCAACCACATGGTGGCTTACAACCACCCCGTAACAAGATCTGACGCCCTCCTCTGGTGCGTCTGAAGTCAGCTACAGCGTACTTATGAAGAATAATAAGAAATGAATCCTTGGACCGGAGAGACCAACTGGAGCAAGCCAGGCTGTCCGGAGCAAGCCAGGCTGTCCGGAGCGAGCGGAGCCGAACAGGGACGGCCGGAGCAAGCGGGGATGCCGGAGCTAGCAGGGCCGGAGCGAGTGGGGCCGAACGGGGATGGCCGGAACGAGCGGGGCCAAACCGGAGCAAGCGGAGCCGATCGGAGCGAGCGGGGCTGGCTGGAACAAGCGGGGCCGTACGGGGGTGGCCGGGAGCAAGTGGGGCTGGCCGGAGCGAGCGGAGTCGAGCAGAGCGAGCCGGGTTGACCGGAACAAGGGGAAAAAAAAACATGAACAATAAAAACCACTGCAGTTGATGATTGTATGCAAGTTATCGTGTGGACATAAGCAGTCACGTATTCTAAAAAAATGTACCGCACTAGATCCTGATTGAAATACCTGATAGGGTCAAGGGAAGACTGCTTTGTTGTGACTGGCAGTTTAGCGCTTCTGTCTGCCTGTGTGGGGCCTGGCAGAGTCCCTGAATTCTCAACTAGAGAAACTGAGACAGAAGCTGCTCACATCCTAAGAGACTGTTCAACAGAGAGCATGCTGGGATCAAGAGACAGGCCATACTCTTTGAAGGCTGGCACCTCAGAGCCTAGTTCCACGGGCTAGATCCCACCCCCAAAACTTCCACAGTCTCCCGACATGGCCTGCCACGAGCTAAGTGAACAGGCAAGCAAGACAGGAGCCTGTGGGACCTTTCCAGATCAAGCCACAGTGGGCCCTCTTGATAGGGACGCTGGTTTGATCTTTTGATGCGATTCTTCGATCCTACAAAGAATGAACTTTGACAAATGCATTAATTATTATTATTAAAATAAAATAACATTTTAATTTTGTTCCATGTGTGTGTGTGTGTGTGTGTTGTGTGTGCGCACGCTCCTGCGCTCCCGGGCTCGCCCTGGACGGTATGCTGATGTAACAGTAGCAGTCCATTGTGTGCAGATCTGAGGACCGCTTGCAGGATAGTGCTTCCTTCCACTGTGGGTTCTAGGAACTGAAGTCAGAGTCAGGCTTACACAGTGAATGATTTATTCACAAGCCCTTCCCCAACCCTAGGTTACTACTTTATGAGGACTTTTGCTGAGGTCCTTCTCCCAAACTTTATGACCACTGGCCTTGGAATAAATGTTAGAAATCAGCCCCACCACTTAGCCTAAGATCAATACTCTCAAGAAGGAAAGACCTGGGACCAGCAAGATGGCTTGTGGATAAAGGTGCTCGCTGCCAAGCCTGATGGCATGAATTCGATCCATGGGACCCCCAGGAAGAAAGAGGACTGACTCATGCAAGTTGTTCCTTGACCTCCGCATGCATGTGCACACACATGTATGAATGAAGAAACGTAATACAGACTTTTTCTTTCTTTAATTCAAGGCCTGATCTTTGCTCTCTTACTAAGCAGTAAAAGGTTCTACTTTAGGGAAAGTGATAATATGAATAGCTTTGGTAGCCTTGGTGTTGCCCACCACTGAGGCCACAGAAGCCTGGATCAGGAGGGCCTGGATCAGCAGGGCTCCAGGTGTCCCCACCACTGACCCTCGGACACCACTCTCCTCTTGATTCAGGCCTGTCTCTGTGGATCCACTTAATGAAATGCCCTTCCTGAGTAAAGGCTTCAGGAACAACCAGAGGCCAGTATGTGGGGTTGGACTGGGGGGTTGGGAATGGAAGGCAGGGCGATTACTTCTAGGCAGGATCTCACAGACTATGTATGGTTTTGATCTTTTTCCTTCCATCTTTGGGGGTAAGCTCTTGAATATGTCTAAGTCAGAAAGAGTTCAAAGTACATATTAAAACTAGGTATGGGCCGGGCGTGGTGGCGCACGCCTTTAATCCCAGCACTCGGGAGGCAGAGGCAGGCGGATTTCTGAGTTCGAGGCCAGCCTGGTCTACAAAGAGAGTTCCAGGACAGCCAGGACTATACAGAGAAACCCTGTCTCGAAAAACCAAAAAAAAAAAAAAAAAAACTAGGTATGGCCGGGCATGGTGGCTCACGCCTTTAATCCCAGCACTCGGGAGGCAGAGGTAGGCGGATTTCTGAGTTCAAGGCCAACCTGGTCTACAAAATGAGTTCCAGGACAGCCAGGACTACACAGAGAAACCCTGTCTCAAAAAACAAAAACAAAAACAAACAAACAAACAAAACTAGGTATGGTGACACGTGCCTTTAATCTTAATGCTGATGGGATATGGGTAGGAGGATCACAAGGGAAGTGTTAGCTAGCCTATACTACATAATTCTGTCTCACAAAGGGAAGGATGAAGGGAGTTCATGAAATAAATGGTAGTATACTATGATTGACAGATTTACCTAGTGTGTTTAACTTAACAGGTTTCAGGGTTACAGATAGGGCTTAGTGGTTAAGAGTCCTTACTGAAGCCGGGCGTGGTGGTGCACGCCTTTAATCCCAGCAATCCGGAGGCAGAGGCAGGCGGATTTCTGAGTTTGAGGCCAGCCTGGTCTACAGAGTGAGTTCCAGGACAGCCAGGGCTATACAGAGAAACCCTGTCTCGGAAAAAAAAAAAAAAAAAAGAGTCCTTACTGAAGCAGGGCTCTGGCTTCTAACACCTACACAGTGGCTCAAACCTATCCGTAATCCCGATTCCAGGGGATCCAACATTCTTTTCTGGCCTCATGATGGGACCAGTCATGAACGTGGTGCACAGATATAGATGCACTCAAACACTCGAACACATACAAAAATAAAAATAAATAGTATTTTCTTTAAAAGAGGGCATAAAGGAGCTGGAGGGATGACTCAGTAATTAGGAGCACCTGCTGCTCTTCCAGAAGACCCTGATTCCATTCTCAGCACCCATGAGGTGGCTCACAATGATCTGTAACTCCAGTTCCAGGGTATCCATTGGACATTGGGCAAAACACACACATGTAGAAGCAAGCAGATCTCTGCATGTTCAAGCCCAGCCTAGGGAGTAAGTTCCAGGCCTACACAGAGAAACTCTGTCTCAAATAAAACAACAACAACAAAAAGAAAAAAAGACAGGCAGACAGCAAGCAAGAAGGAAAGAAAGAGAAGGAAAGAAGGAAAGAAGGAAAGAAGGAAAGAAAGAAAGAAAGAAAGAAAGAAAGAAAGAAAGAAAGAAAGAAAGAAAGGGAGATAAAAAGGAAAGTAATATAAAAATCTTTACTTGGCCAGCCAGGTCTGGAGAGTTTATAATCTCAGCATTTAGGAGTTGGAGGCAGGAGGCTCGGGCCTTCAAGGCCAGTCTGCAAACACAAAACAATACCCTACCCCGTACATAAATCTCCACATACAAACCCTTGGTTTGTTTGCTTGGTTGGTTGGTTGGTTGGCTGGGTTTTCAGGACACAGTCTGTGTAGCCCTGGCTGTCCTGGAACTCCCTCTGCAGAGCCGGCTGGCCTGGAACTCAGAGATCTTCTGCCTCCAAGTGCTGAAATTAAAGGTGTGCACCGCCACCACTCATTTGGATTCTCAACTGCATTTGGATTCTTACATTTGTTTTTATTCAATGATACACATGGCAAACGAATAAAAAAGAAAAGAAGTTTAAACCCTACAACTTCCCGCCCTAATCATTAGGGCAAGCCTCCATTATGTCTCCTTTATTTTCAACCCCCTAATTTTATTTTATTTTATTTTATTTTTCTGTATGTGTGATCTCTTGGCTTTTGTTAATTTTCTGAAATAATGTATGTAGTAGTCAGCGTCAAACTTGGGATCCTCCTGCCTCAGCCTCCCCAGAGTGGGCCTGGAGATGCATATGCCCTGTGGGAACTTCTGTGTGTTTGTTTCATTATGTATTCTGGCTCACTGTTCACTCGGTTTCAAAAAGGGACAAAGAAAACAAGAGATCACTGACCTGCTTCAGGACCCGTTCCTTCAGAGAGTAACCACCCTTCAGCTAATGGAGCCACTTAGTCCTATGTCTGAATTCTGCTTTTTTCCCACCCCTGTGAAGATTAAATTTCCAAAGTGTGTTGGGAGCTATCTCTATACAGCCTCAACTACCCTGGAACTCATTCTCCAGCAAATCCCTGCCCTGAGACTCCCTGCCTCTGCCTTCCAGGTGCTAGGGTCAAAGGTGTGGGCTACCACGCCATGCTTGGAAACTACTACCATTTTCTGTGATTAATGCTTATTTGTCCTGCCACAGTTCACTATGGTAAAGGTAGCTTGTAGCACAAGCCAGCAAACCTAAGTTCAATTCCCAGAGCCCATGGTGAAGGAGAGAATCTACTCAAGAAAAGTCCTCATCTGGCCTGGCAGTGGTGGCACGCACCTTCTTCATCCCAGCACTCCGGAGGCAGAGGCAGAGGCAGAGGCAGAGGCAGAGGCAGAGGCAGAGGCAGAGGCAGAGGCAGAGGCAGAGGCAGAGGCAGAGGCAGAGGCAGAGGCAGAGGCAGAGGCAGAGGCAGAGGCAGAGGCAGAGGCAGAGGCAGAGGCAGAGGCAGAGACAGGCGGATCTCTGAGTCTGAGGCCAGCCTGGTCTACAGAGTGAGTCACAGGACAGCCAGGACTATTCAGAGAAACCTTGTCTTTGAAAAACAAAAAAATTAGAGACAGAGAGAAGCTGTCATCTAGCCTCTACATACAGGCTGCTGCACATAGACACAATAGTAATAAATAAAATAAATTTAAAATAAACAAAATTTATATATCCATTTGCATTAGAGAAACACACATGTGTGTGCCTCTCATTCTGCCTCTTCATTTTCATTATTATTTAATTTAAAAAAATTTTTAAATTAATTATTTATTTTATGTATGTGAGTTACACTGTAGATGTCTTCAGACACACCAGAAGAGGGCGTTGGATCCCTTTAAAGATGGTTGTGAGACACCATGTGGTTGCTGGGAATCGAACTCAGGACCTCTGGAAGAACAGTCAGTGTTCTTAACCGCTGAGCCATCTCTCCAGCCCTATTATTTAATTTTTATGTGTATGGATGTTTTGCCAGCGTGTATGTCCCACATGCATGCCTTGTACCCCCGCAGGCCAGAGGAAGATGTTGGATCCCCTGGAACTGGAGTTAGAGGTGTTCATGAGCTGGGTATGTGGATGCTGGGAGTGGAGCCCCAGTCCTCTGGAAGAACAGCCAGGGGTCTTAACCATTGAGCTAAGTCTTCAGCCCCTGTCTCCTATCTATTTCTCTATCTATCTATCTATCTATTTCTCTATCTATCTATCTATCTATCTATCTATCTATTTTTGAAAGAGAAGATGGATCTCAATGTGTAGCCTTGGCTGGCCTCAAATGCACAGAGACCAGCCTAACTTTGCTCACTGAGTTCTAAGATTAAAGATATGCACCTCCACACCCATTTTTTTTATATTACATGAATGTAACTTAAATTATATGTAAATTAAATTACATATATTTTTAAATTACATATATAGCCTGTATAACAACATATTATTTATCCTAGTCTCCTGACTTCTGGTTTAAAAAGATACAAAACTTAGACCCAAAGATGGAAAAGAAAAATTAAAATAATGCACAGAGCTTATTCTGCTACTAATTCATTGTTCAACTTGAACACCTGCTACATGCCAGGTATGGTAGTAGGTGCCAGGGAGCTGAATGGAAGGTGAGTCCCAGCCTGTAAGGGAGAGGTACAGCTTAGGTGGTGCACACAACATTACAGTTTGGAGTTCAGTAATTCATGAACAGAATATTATGGGATTGTAAAGGAGGAAAGGTATCTCATCTGTCCTCAGAATATCAAGGAAGGGAATAAGATGCAGGCCCCTGAAGGAAACCTACAATCCCATCCTGAAGGAGGCAGAGGCAGGAGGATGGAAAGTTTTAGGTCAGCTCGGGCCTCATAGTCAGACAACAGGAAGGTCTATAAGTAGTTTGGCTAATAGAGGTGTTCAGATAATGTTGTCATTGGGAATAAATCGCTCAAGGACTAAGTTAAGTATTTATTAATTGGTGGCTTATATGGAAGGAAAGGGTGGCCATCAAGATTGAGAGATTAGGCCTAAAAATTCTGCTGTCAACTGTATTTTTTGTATTGTATTCTTTTTTTTTTTTTTTTTGGTTTTTCGAGACAGGGTTTCTCTGTGTAGCCCTGGCTGTCCTGGAACTCACTCTGTAGACCAGGCTGGCCTCGAACTCAGAAATCCGCCTGCCTCTGCCTCCCGAGTGCTAGGATTAAAGGCATGCGCCACCACACCCGGCTATTGTATTCATTTTTAAACGTGTGTGTGTGTGTGTGTGTGTGTGTGTGTGTGTGTGTGTGTGTGTGTGTGTGTGTGCTAGTAGTACACACATGTGCTGGGGTTTGAACTCAGGGCCTTGGGAAACTCTCTGCCACTGACCTAAATCTCACCTCAAATACAGAAAACAAAATCCCTGCCAATAGAACTCTGTAAATCCTCTCCACTATGGGAATCTTCAAACAGTTCAGTCCCCAGATGAAGAAAAGATTAGTGCTATCTGAGGTGAAGGAAAACAAGACAAACAGAAAGCTTAACTAGATTTGCAACCTTCATAATTAAAATAATGAAGAAAAACTCAAAATTAGTTATACTTGAGACTTTCTAAATTATGGGATGCAAGGAGTCTGCCTGATGTAATTTTAAACTTAAAAAAAAAAGTTTGCTTGTTGGGTGGCAGTAGTACATGCTTTCAAGTAGAGGTAGGTGGATCTCTAGGAGTTCGAGGCTGGCCTGGTCTAAAGAACGAGTTCCAGAGCCAGGCGTGGTGGCGCACGCCTTTAATCCCAGCACTTGGGAGGCAGAGGCAGGCAGATTTCTGAGTTCAAGGCCAGCCTGGTCTACAAAGTGAGTTCCAGGACAGCCAGGGATATACAGAGAAACCCTATCTCCAGAAAAATCCAAACAAACAAACAAATCAAGAACAAAACAAAACAGAAGTTAAGATCTGGCATTTTGCATTCCGGAGGCTCAGGAGTTAGAGGACAACCTGGGCTACACAGAAGAAAAGACCCTGTCAGGGGCTGGTGAGATGGCTCAGCGGGTAAGAGCACCCCACTGCTCTTCCGAAGGTGATAAGTTCAAATCCCAGCAACCACATGGTGGCTCACAACCATCCGTAACGAGATCTGGCTCCCTCTTCTGGAGTGTCTGAAGATAGCTACAGTGTACTCACATATAATAAATAAAATAAATCTTTAAAAAAAAAAAAAAAAAGGGGCTGGTGAGATGGCTCAGCGGGTAAGAGCACCCGACTGCTCTTCCAAAGGTGATAAGTTCAAATCCCAGCATCCACATGGTGGCTCACAACCATCCATAACGAGATCTGGCGCCCTCTTCTGGAGTGTCTGAAGGCAGCTACAGTGTACTTAGACATAATAAATAAAGTAAATCTTTAAAAAAAAAAAAAAAAAAGAAAAGACCCTGTCACAAATGCAAATTAGGGCTGGAGGTACAAGGCCCCAGCGCCATACACACAAATTGTGTTAAATAAAATTAAAATAAAAAAACTGGCCAGGTGATGGTGCCACATGCCTTTAATCGTAGCACTTGGGAGGCCAAGGCAGGCAGATCTTTCTGAGTTCGAGGCTACCTTGCTCTAGGCTACCTTGCTCTACAGAGCAAATTCCAGAACAACCAAAGCTACACACACACACACACACACACACACACGTCTCAGAAAAGCAAAAACAAACAAACAAACAAACAAACAAACAAAAAAAAAAAACACAAGCACACATCACACTATAAGAAGACAGCAAGTTGCCGGGCGTGGTGGCGCACGCCTTTAATCCCAGCACTTGGGAGGCAGAGGCAGGTGGATTTCTGAGTTCGAGGCCATCCTGGTCTACAAAGTGAATTCCAGGGCTAAACAGAGAAACCCTGTCTCGAAAAACCAAAAAAAAAAAAAAAAAAAAAAAAAAAAAAAAAAAAAAAAAAAAAAAAAAAAAAAAAAAAAAAAAGAAGACAGCAAGTTAAAAGCCAGCTTGTGCTGCGTAGGAATACCCTGTGTTTGAAAAATAAACTGTAATCCTCCCAATAAGTCTTGGACTAGTCTAGAACACTAGCAGAGTGGGCAGCTGACCAGGGCCAGGGCTGGAAAGTATTGACAGTGCCACATTCACATGGAAGCCACACTTAGTAGTGAGGATGCTATTGAAGACAGCTTAATTATTCTGACATAAGATATGCTTGTATATACATTTTATGTCTATGCATGTGTATATGCATGCAAGCTGCCATGTGGTTGCTGGGGATTGAACTCAGGTATTCTGCAAGAGCAGTCAGTCAGTGCTCTGAACCACAGAACCATCTCTCCACCCAGCTATTGAGTATTTTATAAAGAACTAAGAATATACAACAGGACTGAAATTGTATACTTGTATCTAAAGTACAAGCCTAGCAAGACAGAAAGTATATGCAAAAATAACAATTTAAAAGCCAACATATATTTTAAAATATTGAAAGTGAACAATGCATGTTTATATAGTTCTTAATACTAGAGTGGGTCTTTGTTTTTGAGGGGAGATGTCTCATTATGTAGTTCTGGATAGGCCTGGAATGTAGTGTGTAGACTAGGCTGGTCTAGAGCTCACAGGAGATCCTCCTGCCTCTGCCTTCTGATGTGGGGACTAAAGAGTTAGAGTTTCTATTTCTGTGATGAAAACACCATGACCAGAAAGCAAGTTGGGGAGAAAAGGGTTTATTTGGTTTATACTTCCAGATCATAGCCCATCACTGAAGAAAGTCAGCACAGGAACTCAAGCCGTGCTGGAACCTGGAGGCAGGAGCTGATGCAGAGGCTATGGAGTTACCAGCTTGCTTCCCGTGGCTTGCTCAGCCTGTGTTCTTACAGAACCCAGGATACCAGCCCGGGGATCACCCACAATAGGCTGAGCTATCCCCCCTTGATCACTAATTGACAAGCACTTACAGCTGGATCTCATGGAGGCCTTTCCTCAACTGAGGTTCCTTCCTCTCTGATGACTCTAACTTGTGTCAAGTTGACACACAAGACCAGCCAGTACACCATCCCACCCAACAACTACAGGGTGTGTGTGTGTGTGTGTGTGTGTGTGTGTGTGTGTGTGTGTATGTATGTGTGTGTGCATGAGTGTTTAGTGTACTGTCCAATCATGTCAATGATAGTCACGAGACCAAGAATGTATTGTTTAAAAATGGCAGTGGACATTAAAGCCACTGGTCAGAAAAGATTATCTAAATCTTTTCCCAGTAAGGATAATAAATTCGAGCAAATCCATTAGATAATAGGGCCTCGGAAGTGGTATAGAAACGTAACCCAGTATCTATGACTTGGATGTTTTGACTTGGATCAAGTGCATGTTGGAGGAATTCTTTGTTTAGTTGAAAGTGCACAATGCATATAAGAGCCAGGATAAAAAAAGGGGGGGACACATTTGTTTTAACTGAAGAGAGGTGCTTTGCTCCCCAGAAAGAAAGAGCTGTTACAGTCATCAAAGATTGATGTAAGCCTGTGGCCTTTAGAACCTGCCTGGCTATTTTCTCTGCATACCTAAGAGTGACCAGCCAACTTGGTGAGCAGGAGAAAGCGGGGCCTGTGGGTTTGGGTCCAAGTACTCTCCGACTGCATCTAATCCCTCAGGTAACAGTAGCCCTAAATGTCTGGTAACCCTAGAGCAGGTACATGTATGCACTAAGTGGTGTGATCGGAGGCAAGATAGCAATCACAAAGATTCATTTGATTCTAACAGTAATCCACACCAAGTCACAGAAAACAGCCTCTGTGTGTGTGTGTGTGTGTGTGTGTGTGTGTGTGTGTGTAGGGGGTGGGGTAGTGAGGTCCTTAAAAACTTGCTAATTCTAGCTGCCCCCCCCCCCAAACATTTCCTGAGAGCAGCCAGTATCAAACCCCAGTGGCTGTGCATTAATTCCCTGGAATAAGGCTTTGGTGTCCGGGAAGTTCAAAACAGTGCTTTGTGTCTGACCAAAAGGAAAAAAAAAAAGTTCCAGAAGTACTGGAGAAACTCGAGCAAACCCAGAAGGGGTGCAACTGGACGCCTGCTGGCGGGTGCAGACTAGGCTTTTGGGCAAGGTGGGCACGTTAGGAGGGCGGTCCCGGGGAGGGGTGTCTTGTGGTGGGCTGCAGCAGCACGGCCGTTCCGGGGCCCGCAGAGCCCCCCGCGTTTGGGCCACAAGCCCCCCCGAGCAGTCACCCCACTCGGAGAGGCATCCCCAAGCACGGGCCGCGCATCCCAACGGCTCAGGGCGGGAGCGTGGAGCGGGAGGGGGGGCGGGCCTGCGGGAGCCGCCCGGGCCTGAGGACGCGGCGGTGGCTGCGGCAGAGCCGGGCCCCGGCCGCGCGCGCCGCGGCTCGGGCGTGGGGCTGGCTCTGGGCAGACGCAGGCACAGAGACACCATAGAGCTCCGCTTTCCCGTAGCAGCTGCTGCCTCTGCCGCTGCCTCTCCCGCTTCAGCCTCTCGGCCCGGCACACACACACACACATTCAGATTTGCGCGCTGTTTCAATCCTCGGTGACGTGTCCTCGCAGACAGCCAATGGCGCGCGGGCTCTGGTCAGGACAATGGGAGGGAACGGGCCAATGGGAGAGCCCGGTGAGTTGGCGGTAGCCAATAGGAGGCGCGCTGGCTGGAGAGTAATGTTACAGAGCGGAGAGAGTGAGGAGGCTGCGTCTGGCTCCCGCTCTCACAGCCATTGCAGTACATTGAGCTCCATAGAGACAGCGCCGGGGCAAGCGCGAGCCGGACGGGCACTGGGCGACTCTGTGCCTCGCGGAGGGTGAGTGCGGGACGGCGCGGCGGCGGGGAGAGCGGCTCGGGTAGCCTCGTCGCCCGCGCGGTGGCCGGATCCCCGGGGCCCGGAGCCGGCGGGTCAGGCTCCACACAAAGGCAAATGAGGGGGGACCGTGGGGGGAACTGCGCACGGAGCGAGGCTCCGCCGGCCGCCGCCGCGAACGCTGCCCCGCGCCGAGCCGAACCGCGGGGGCCTCAGGCGGCCGCCACTTCACACCCGCGGCGCCGTCCGCGCTTCACTGGCGCAAAAAAAAAAAATTTTTTTTTGTTGTGTGTGTGTGTGTGTGTGTTCCGGATTTTTTTTTAAATTTTTTTTCCCAAAACGTGTTTGTGGCCCCCGGGGCCGAGCGTTTCACGGGCAGGCGGCGTGCGCGGAGCGAGCGAGCGGGCGGGCGGGCGGGCAGGCAGCGGCGGTGGCGGCGCTTCCCCGTTGCATGGGCGGCCGCGGCGGGGAGCGCGGGGCGGCGGGCGGGGCGCCGCTGCGGGCGAGGGCGGCCGCGGGTGGGCCGGGGGCGGCCGTGCGGGGCGGCTCGGGCCGGGCGAGGCGGCGGGCGAGCGGGCGGCCGTGTGGGGGGGAGCGGCGCCGCTGCGCTCGCTGGAACATGGCTGACTCGGCCCGGCGCTGCTGGCTGGAGAGAAAACAAGGCGGGCGGGCGGGCGGGGGAAGCTGGGCGCAGCAGTTCTGAGGCAACTTTTTTTTTCACCCCCCCCTTTCTCCTCTCTCTCTCTCTCTCTCTCTCTCTCCTCTCCTCTCTCTCAGTCTCTCCTCGGCCCCGCGTTCTCCGTGCGGGGGCGGCGGGGCGCGCGGAGGGAGACGGCGCGGGGGCCGCGGGGGGAGGGGAGCCGCGCGCCCCCGCCCCTCCCCCGCCGCCATGGCGAGTGCGCCAGCGCCCCGCCCGCCCGCCGCGCGCCTCGGTCTCCGCGCACACACACACACACACATACACACACACACACTCACACGCGCGCACACACAAAGGGAAGGAGCCATATTCTCGCTCGCGCTCGCCCTCGCGGCGGCGCAGGCGGGGAAGACGCGCAGCGGCCATTCCGTGCGCCCGGCCCTGGCGGCCGCGGGCGGAGCCAGCCCCCATTTCGAGCGGCGGGGCTTCTCTCCTTGCGCCGCGGCCCGACAAAATGGGGGCGGCGGCGGCGCGAGCCTGCGTGCGGCCTTCCGGGCGCACGTGGCGGCCTCGGGCCCGCCCGGAGCCGCAGCCCCCCTCAACCTCGGGCCAAGTTGGGAGGGCGGGGAATCCTGCCCGCGCGCGCGCGCGCGCCAGGGCACCCCAACTTTTCACGGGCCCGGTTTGGGAAACAAAAACAAAAAACAGAAAAAGAGAGAGCTCGACACCCCCGTGGTGGTGGAGGGGGCGGCGGCAGGAGTGGCTTTTGTCCCTCATCCTTGTTTACTCGGAGAAACTTCAGACCGGACGTGTTTAGTCAGAGCAGAAACGCATCTCGGGGCCAAAGCGATAGGAAGCGGAGGCCTCTCCCGGCCACGGCCCAGCGCCGCCTCCGCCCTCCCGAGCAAAGTTTGATGCGAACACGGGGTGCTCTTAAAGCTGGGTAAACTTTAGGTGCACGAGGGGGCACTTACTGTTTTTGCTTTTCGTCCCCTCCCCCTGCTCTCCTAGGCCTATAATTCTTTTAAAGGTCTACTGGATCATTCCTTGTACCCTGCAAAATTCACTAATGGACAGGGTGGGTTTTTCTATCTTTTTAATGTTTGTGTTTTGTTGGTTTAAACATTTTTTAAAGATTTAAACATGGTTTTAACGACCAGTTAGGCAGTCATTCAGAACAGTCCGACAGCGAATGCTTGAGTGTATTTGTGCCTACACTTTAGATCACACTTTGAAGACCGTTTTTATTTTCCTCTCTTTCCTGTGTCCTATGCCCTCATCTCTGTGGCTTAACCACTTCTAGGAATTGGCTATGGTTTGCAGTGTTCTGCCTAGCTTTTATGGGAGATTGTCGTCATCATTGTGTTAAATAACACAAACTTTGGTTTGACTTGCCACCCTGAGCAGTTCGAAGCTTGTCCGTTTCACAATTTTCGTTACTAACATCGAATGCTTTATTTTAGAAAATCAACTAAACATGGGCAAAGGAGATCCTAAGAAGCCGAGAGGCAAAATGTCCTCATATGCATTCTTTGTGCAAACCTGCCGGGAGGAGCACAAGAAGAAGCACCCGGATGCTTCTGTCAACTTCTCAGAGTTCTCCAAGAAGTGCTCAGAGAGGTGGAAGGTAAGAGGGCTTTAGAGATGGTGAGGGCCTCTGAGTTGTAAATTAGGATGAAGGTGCTGGGTGTTCTCCTTACTATATGACTATTAAAGTGCTTTATGATGGCATATTGAACATCTCTATGTCAAGTTTTATAAATAATTCTTTCTAGACCATGTCTGCTAAAGAAAAGGGGAAATTTGAAGATATGGCAAAGGCTGACAAGGCTCGTTATGAAAGAGAAATGAAAACCTACATCCCCCCCAAAGGGGAGACCAAAAAGAAGTTCAAGGACCCCAATGCACCCAAGAGGCCTCCGTAAGTATGAGCTTTTATTTTGAGTTGTTTAGAGTAGGTAGGAATTGATTGAGCCACCCTGAGTGCCTAGTGTTTGGTTTCTTAGCTGAGAATGGCTTGGGTCGTGTTTTTCAGGGGTCAATGTAACTTAAGTTGGGTGGAATTATTAGGGAAGGTATTTGAGCTGAGAAACTCGATTCCTTTGCACAGTATATCACTATGATTTTTGGTTCTTTTGTATCTTTAGAAATTGCTAAAAAACCAATTTATATTGTCTCGAGTCTATATATGTCTGAATATTTACACCCTATCCATTGTGTGGTATAAATTACTAGGTACTTAAACATTGCAGAGCAGTACAGATTTGAGTGTTTAGTTTGTTAAAATCCGAAAACTACATTTCTGGTTTTAGTTCGGCCTTCTTCTTGTTCTGTTCTGAGTACCGCCCCAAAATCAAAGGCGAGCATCCTGGCTTATCTATTGGTGATGTTGCAAAGAAACTAGGAGAGATGTGGAACAACACTGCAGCGGATGACAAGCAGCCCTATGAGAAGAAGGCTGCCAAACTGAAGGAGAAGTATGAGAAGGTAAGGAGGGGATGACAGGATGCCCGGAGTTAGGGGATTGTACTTGATAATTCTTCTTATTTCCTCCTTGTTTGCAGATTGTGTTGTTTTCATACAGGAAGGGCCAATAGTGTGTTCAATTTTCCTGTAATCTAATTTGAGCTAAGGCCTTTGGCTGTTTTAGTTGTATTTCTAAGTATCCAAATTTGGGGGAAATTTGTAGTTACTTTTGGTGAGAATTGTTTCTAAATGGTTATGTGTATACACTCCAAAAATAGATTGGGCAAAGTAACTGTACTGCCTATGTACAAATATTTATTACATGTTCACTTTGGATTAAAATAAAATTGCTTACATTTTAAGCTTGCCAAGGTAACTGTCAGTAGAATGGAGGAAGATTGTAATTTGTATACATAAATTAAAATACCTAAAAGCTAATTTTTGTTGGTCTTTTTTTTTTCTTTTCCTGAAAATGTTTATTTTTTTTAGACCTCCCCCACCCCCCCAGCTTCCCCCAGTTTTCTTCAGTGGATTAAAGTCTGGCTGTGAACCTGTAGAATGTTGTTTTGTGTTCAGAAGGTGGCAGTATTACTCTTTGATCAGTCTGCCTTCTAGTCCTCATAAACTAGAATTAGGATGTGGCATATAATTGCACCTCAGTGAGGCAGAACAACACAAATATTAGTCTGCCATTTCATGAGTTGTAGATTGCAAATTGTTCATTTTTATGTTGCTTTTTTCTGTGGTCTAATTGGGAAGGTACAATGAGCCTGGGTATTGTGGAGACTGTGAAGTTTTATTTTTTATCTTTGTTACATTTCTCCTCTCCTTGTTTTGGAAGGATATCGCTGCCTACAGAGCTAAGGGAAAACCTGATGCAGTGAAAAAGGGGGTGGTCAAGGCTGAAAAGAGCAAGAAAAAGAAGGAAGAAGAAGATGATGAGGAGGATGAAGAGGATGAGGAAGAGGAAGAAGAGGAGGAAGACGAAGATGAAGAAGAAGATGATGATGATGAATAAGTTGGTTCTAGCGCAGTTNTTTTTGGTTTTCTTTTTTGGGTTTTTTTCATCTTCAGTTGTCTCTGATGCAGCTTATACGAAGATAATTGTTCTGTTAACTGAATACCACTCTGTAATTGCAAAAAAAAAATTGCGGCTGTTTTGTTGACATTCTGAATGCTTCTAAGTAAATACAATTTTTTTTATTAGTATTGTTGTCCTTTTCATAGGTCTGGAAGTTTTCTTCTCGAGGGGAAGCTAGTCTTTTGCTTTTGCCCATTTTGGGTCACATGGATTATTACAGTGTGTATCTTTCATATAGTTAGCTGGAAGAGAGCTTTTGTCCTCACACCCTACCATTGTGGTAGGGGTAACATTTTCATCCATAGTTGAATCTCCTAAATCGTGATCAGTCGGATAAGAGATACTATATAACCTACTTGGCAAAGCAAGGAGTGATCAATACTGTCACACTGTGGGACTGTTAGGATCAAACAATCTGAACGTCTGTCCTTGAAGGACTAATAGAAAAGTATGTTCTAATCCTTACACGAGGACTCTTCTTTAACTGGCATTACTGTGTAATGGCAGTTATATTTTGCAAGTTTCCCCTACTAAAGAAGACCTGAGAATGTATCCCCAAAAGCGTGAGCTTAAAAATACAAGACTGCCGTGCTATTTGTTGACTTTAGTCCCAGCGAAGGCTATCACAAGAACGCTGGCTGTAACGCCTTTGCCCTTCTATTTAAACATAGATTGCTCAGGAAACTTGACTGTTTAAAGGTATTTTTAATTACTTGAGCCAGCTTTTAAAATTATACCACATTTAAAATGAAGGGTATATTTTCCTATACTGTGGTTTGTCCCTTTATGAATCAGATACAACGAAAGAGGATAAACTTTGCATATTAGTACCAGTTGTCCAATCCATTTGCTTTTTCTTTATAAAACCCAAACTCATTCATTAATCATGTTTAATCTGCTTAGTTTAGGGAACAATTTGGCAATTTTGTGATTTTTTTTTTTTTTTTTGAGATTATCATTCTCTTAAAGTGCCAGTGTTTTAAAATAGCGTTCTTGTAATTCACACGCTTTTGTGATGGAGTGCTGTTATATAATTTTTACTTGGGTTCTTTACATTTGTGTTGTTAATGTAATTTGAGGAGGAATACTGAACATGAGTCCTGGATGATACTAATAAACTAATAATTACAGAGGTTTTAAATATTAGTTAAATGACTTTCACTTAAGAATTTAAGCTTTTGGTCACACTTTATAATAGTGCCTTATAGTATAAACAACTTAAAGGCTCTTTCCCATTAACAACCCTTGATGCTGGGGCCAGTGAGATAGTGGGTAAAAAAGCAGTTGGCTGTCAACCCTGACAACTGATGGCAAAAGGAAGGAACCAGCTTCCAAAATGCTTTGACCAAATGCTCCCTGCATTCATGAACACAGTTTTAAAATGTTAAATAGGCTAAAGGGCAGCAAAAACCAGGTTTTTATCAAGCATCCCTAATCTATACATATGAGGAACTGTAAAAGTGAGGTTGGTCTCAAAGAATGCACGTCCGTTCTCAAGCCTGTGGAGGACCTCAGCAGGCTGTAATGGTCTTGATTACCAACTTAGGAACAAGTGACTGGCTTGGAAATTTGTACTGTTGCTTTAGAACTACCATTGTGGACATCTGTTGTTAGTAAGTGATCCATTTAAAAGTGAACTCTGCCTCAAGGAAACGTCTTTGTAACTTTAGTGGGTGTGTCGTGACAGCTACCCTTTTAAAGATGTTAAGAATGGGAACAGTTTGCCTTGCTTAACCAGCTTCAGATCTTGACTTCAAGAAATGGAACCAAAAAAAAAAAAACCCTCTTTAAATTTGAGAAGTTCTGTTCAGCATCTAAGCAGTATCCCCTGGAACTATGTGTATTAGGGCCGAAATTTACAGGTTTTAGTATTAGGTTTTAATGTAGGTCTTAGAAGACCTCTAGGCTTGCCTGGAGCTCACTATGTAGCAAAAGGTTGGATCCTGCCTCTGCTTCCCAAGTGCTGTGATGATTGGTATGTGTCAACATGCCTGGTAGGATTTCTGTATTTTAAAAGTGACACATGCCACCATTTCTGATAATCATTTCGTACCATATATATACGTGTGTGTATATGTGTGTGTGTGTGTGTGTGTGTGTATATATGCACCTCAGTGCCCATCCACAGAGAAAGTCACTGGCACCCCAAATTTCATTTTTTAACTTGTGGATTAAAGAACTTGTCTGGTTTCATCAAACTGTCCTGTCTAGCTTTCAGCTTCCTAGCTACTGGGAAGTGTCACCACTTTAACAGGGTTGGTAAAATTTGGACTGGGCATGGTGGTGGTGCATGCCTTTAGTTCTATTGCGTTGGAAGACAGGCAGATGGATCTCTTGAGTTTAGGGCCAGTCTGGTCTAAAGGTAAGTAATAAGGCAGCAGCCATTCAACAATCGTTAACTTGGTACTTGGGCCATCAATTACAGCTCTGGTGCAGTGCATTGAACTGTACAGGAGAGAAAGTACCAGTTTCTTTGGCCATAACTGCCACCCAGTATCACTGCAAATCTGGGCACGGTCACAGCATAAGTCCAGACCATTAAGTGAACCATTGACTGGTGGCTAGGTCCATCAATAAGGGACTGTGACAAGTTC
Organism: Mus minutoides; assembly: GCA_902729485.2. Classification (NCBI taxonomy): domain Eukaryota; kingdom Metazoa; phylum Chordata; class Mammalia; order Rodentia; family Muridae; genus Mus; species Mus minutoides. Next base: position 233,897 of record LR749638.1, on the reverse strand, counting down.
CTTAAGCGTGTTTTTCCATTTACATCAATTCCCATGATCCTTGAAATACCTCTTGATACTGGGTAGAAGTCAGAAAGCGGTTTGGGTGGCCACATCACCCCTAAGTACAGCAGTGCTAACAATTTTGGGAAATTCCCTGGGGTTCAGCCAAGTTACTTCCTTTAGTAAAGAGGCAGAATGTGGCTGTGCTCCAGTAATGCAATTCCAGGATACGCTATGGCATAGAAACACAAACCACGTACAACAGTTTACCACACTCAAAACATACCATCTGCCAGGAAGAATCCATCCCAATCGGCATGGCCATTGGTTTGGACCCTAAATACTGGGGTCTCCTGGACATCAGTCGAGAAGGGTGTAGTGATGCAGCTATAGAATCTCGGTGCTTGGGAACTAGTATCTAGGGCTAGAGCAGTACAAGAGAGTTGGGGTTATAATCAGAAAGTGTGTGCTTAGAGCTTGGGTTTCCAGTGTCCCCCACCCACCACCAAATTTAGGGGAAGTGGAGGAGGACAGACAGATGTTTATAAAGATATATAGTATATAAAATTTTTTCTTAAAATAATTTTTTGAGTCAAGGTCTCACTATGTCAACCAGGTTGGCTCATAAAAGTAAAAGATCCACATATTTCTGCCTCCCTAGTGCTGAGATTAAAGATGCACATCGCCTCTCCTAGCTTTTTTTTTTTCCCTAAAAAAGTGCCTGTGAGTATTTGCCCACATGTATATATGTGCCACATGCATGCAGTGTCCATGAAAGCCAGAAGAGGACATCGGGTCTCCTGTAACAGAGTTACAGACGGTAGAGAGCTGCCTTCTGGGTGGTGGGACTTGAAATCAGGTTCTGTGAAAGAACAGTAAGGGCTCTTTACAACCAAGCTAGACTTGCCCATTTGTCCATCTGTTTGTGTGAGGCAGGGTCTTACGTAGCTCAGGCTGGCTTTGAACTCATTGTGCAGCTAAAGGTGCTCCTGAGTAGTAACGAGGTGTACAAGTGGCCGTCTATAGTCTTAACACCTCATGGTTTGCTCGATTCCTTTCTGGGAGACACCCACTGTTTGCCTTTTCCTCTCAGGCATTTGTACACATTCAGAGTAAATGTCTCAAAGGAGGACTGCTGAGTCAAAAGATGGTTGGATTCAACATTTTGGCAGATATCAATAAACTGCACTCCAAAAGTGTGCTTACACTATGCAACATTTTTTTTTCTTTTTTTTTTTTTCAGTTTTTCGAGACAGGGTTTCTCTGTATAGCTCTGGCTGTCCTGGAATTCACTTTGTAGACCAGGCTGGCCTCGAACTCAGAAATCCACCTGGCTCTGTCTCCCGAGTGCTGGGATTAAAGGCGTGCGCCACCACACCCGGCTACTATGCAACATTTTAACATGGACTTTATGACAGATTTTTATCAGTTCTTTGGATCCATGAAAAAAAAAAAAAAGGTTTGTTTTGTTTGATTTTAGTGGTTTTGTTTTGTTTTTTTCTTTTGTTTTGTTTTTTGACAGGCTTGCTTTCCTGGCTGTCCTGGAACAACTCCCAAGTGCTAATATTAAAGGCATGTAACATGAAACTGGACAGCAATAAAATCATAAAATTATCTATCTAGAGTTCCCTATAGATGTAATCAGATACTAGGCTGAATCAGAGCTGAAAGACTTGAGATGGCTCTGGCTAACTTGCTACAAGTTTTGGCCATCACTGGGTATTTAAGCATTGGCGTGGGACCGAGGAGCTTCCAAGTTTTACGTCCTTGATCTTAAACGGAAGTGTCTGGTGTTTCTATGGAGAGGGAGGCTCAGCCTTACAAAAGCTGCAGCAAACAGGTTTGGAAAGGTGGTGGTGGGCAGGTGTGTGTGTGTGTGTGTGTGTGTGTGTGTGTGTGTCGGGGGTGGAGTGGGGGTAGGGGTAAAGCAGTGGGATGTACAATAGAACTGAGACTGGATTACTACCGTCAGTGTTTGTGAAGGTGGGACAGACCACGCGTCTGGTTACCCGTGCTTCATTTTCCTTGCTGGGAATGGTACTCCAGGGTAGTGAACAAACTCCCAGAGCATTTACAAACACAATCCTAGTTGCAGCATTTAATTAGGTAGGCTTAGTTGCTTAGATTTATATAGAATCACTAGTTAGTGGCTTTTATATATTTTGGTTACTAGCTTCAATGACAGGTCATCTTTTAAAAAAATTACACGTGTGTGCATGCTATGGCACACAGTCAGACCAGAGGTCATCTTGTGCCAGTCAGGTCTCTCTTACCACCATGTGGTCCTGGGGATTGAATTTAAGTCTCCAGACTTTGTAGCAAGTGCCTTTAGTCACTGAACCATCTCTATAACCCATCTCAGCGGTTAAGAGCACTGACTGCTCTTCCAGAGGTCCTGAGTTCAATTCCTATCAACCACATGGTGGCTCACAACCATCTGTAATGGGATCCAATGCACTTTCCTGGTGCGTGTCTGAAGACAACTACAATGTACTCATATAAATAAAAATAAAATAAAGCTTATAAAAAGTAGTTTAAGCCGGGCGTGGTGGCGCACGCCTTTGATCCCAGCACTCGGGAGGCAGAGGCAGGCGGATTTCTGAGTTCGAGGCCAGCCTGGTCTACAGAGTGAGTTCTAGGACAGCCAGGGCTACACAGAGAAACCCTGTCTCAAAAAAACAAAAACAAAAACAAAAAGTAGTTTAAACATCAAGCAAGAGCATTAAAAAAAAAAAAGTAAGTTACTTTCTGGATGTCAGAGTATTAAGGTAAGGAAAAGATACTCTGGTCCTTTAACTGCTGTGTATTACCCAGAAAGCCTGAAGGACAAGACCTTGGAGGCTCCCGTAGAGCAGACACTGCTATCGTTCACCCAGTATCTTTCCCGACTGGCTCCACCATATGTCATGAGGACTTGTGTGCATGGGACTTTGGCACAGAAAACAGGCTAGGCACATGAAGGCTCAGATACAGACTAGATAGCCTCTTTTGACAAGAGGGAAAAACGTCCTTTCTTTGGAGGCCATTGACTTCATGGTACAGCGCAGCACCAGTTCCAAGTCATGGCATGTTAGACACAAAGAGGACGTAGGGCAACAAAAGAGTCTAACCTGTGCCTTTTTCCACAGTAGTAGACAGTGGCCCACGGAGATTCAGAGGACAGCTTCCTGCAGTATCAGTATCTTGAAATATGGGGGCCCCCCTTTCCTCCCGTCCCTCCCTGCTTCTTTCTTGCCTTCCCCGCCTAGACTCTCTTCCTGCTATGCTTCTTTAATTTGATATATGGGGACAGCTAGCACTGCAGTTGCACCTGCAGCAGAATCTTCTAGAAGATCATAGAAAGGATGGTGGCCACACACACCACAGAAACTTCTCAAAAACTTTGCCAGACATGGTGGTATGTGCTTTTAGTCCCAGCACTCAGGAGACAGAGGCAGGAGGATCTCTATGAGTTACGTTAGTTCAAGGCATGCTGGTCTGCACAATGAGACTCTGTCACAACAAAGAAAACAACAAAACCCAGTTGTCCTCACTTTGATAGTTAAATTTATTCACACACACACACACACACACACACACACACACACACACACACACACGTATATGAATGCATGTTTACAGCTGAAGTGACACACATCATTCAATAGATCTCTTTTTACTTTCTCTGTTAAAAACTGAACTCAGGACCTTTCTCCTAAGTGCGTGCTCTTTCACTGAGCTACACCCTCAACCACTGTTTTAAAAAGATTTACTTTTTAAAAAATTTTTATCTGTATGAGTGTTTTACTTGCACATAGGTGTGTGCCCTTTCAAACACGGGAATATGTTTACATGCTATTTGCAGGCTCCATTTCGCTTACCAGTCTGTCTTGTTTTAAGTGTTAGGTATAGCAAACCAAGGGCCTCCCGCAGGCCGGGCAAGCATCCGGACCACTGTGCCTGGAGCCGGTACTCATTGTATATTGTTAGTCTGTAGTACATCACATCTAAGGCGTTTGCAATAGTCCATGAAGAAGTTAAAAAAAAAAAAGCACAGCTGTCATCTGAGAAGATGACAAAGAGAGCTAACAGAGTTAAGTTCCCCCAAGTTCCATGTTCTCGTCAGGTAGCAATTCCACGATGTTTGTATAGAAATAAAACAGAGGGTTATAAGTCAAGACACTTTTTATTTTTGACAGGGTCTCACAGTGTAACCCGGGCTGGCCTGAAACTCACTATGTAGCCCTGGCCTTGAACTCAGAGACTTGCCTGTCTCTGCCTGCAGAGTGCTAAGATTAAGGTCATGCGCCACCATACCCAACTAAATCAAGATATCTTTTTTATTTTTTTCAAGACAGGATCTCACTGTTTCTATCCCTGGTTGTCCTGCAACTCACTCAGTAGACTAGGCTGGCCTCAAATTCACAGAGATCCTCCTGCCTCTGCCTTCTGAGTGCTGGGTTTAAAGGTGTGCACCACCACTGCCAGGGAAAGACACTTTAAAACTATGTTAGTGGAGGTATTTTCAGGTCACAGCAGAGTGGAGGACACTTGGTTTTGGGGTTGGTAAAGCTAACGCTCTGCTAAGTTAATACATCTCAGAAGGTTTTGCCTAAGAGCCACAGGCAGAGAGAAGGGCTAATAAGGAGGTTACGGATAGCCCTTGATAAGTTGTAATTAAGCTCCTGACCTGCAACATCCCAACCTCTCTATAATCACTGAAGTTCTAATCACTTAATCAGCTTCATAGAAGGTCCAGTTGCTTTTTTTTTTTTTTTTTTTTTTTTTTTTGGTTTTTTGAGACAGGGTTTCTCTGTATAGCCCTGGCTGTCCTGGAACTCACTTTGTAGACCAGGCTGGCCTCGAACTCAGAAATCCGCCAGTTTTTTTTCTAGGAACTTTCATTCACAGATTTGGTCAGCCCTGTGTTATTAACATTTTTTTGTTTTGTTTTGTTTTGTTTTTTGTTTTGTTTTTCGAGACAGGGTTTCTCTGTATAGCCCTGGCTGTCCTGGAACTCACTTTGTAGACCAGGCTGGCCTCGAATTCAGAAATCCGCCTGCCTCTGCCTCCTGAGTGCTGGGATTAAAGGTGTGCGCCACCACGCCCGGCTAACATTTTTTAATAGTTTGTGACTTTTTTTTTTAAACAAAGAGGGTCCAATGCCTACCCACTCCTTATACTCACATGACTATAAACGATTGTTTTATTTGATATAAATATATTTCAAACAATGAAATGTCTGAATCAGAGGATATGATATTGGTACAGTCGACTTTGAGGAGCGCTGGAAGGATCACCTAGGAGACATGCTTGTGGGTGTCAGTGAAGGTGTTCCCAGAGATGGTCAGCTAAGGGGGAAAGGTTCATCCTGAATGTGGGCAGCACCATCCCGTGGGCTGGGGTTGAGAACTGAGTAAAATCCTCCAGCAGGCAGGCATCCATAGCCCCCTACTAACTGACTGCAGACTCGATGTGACCAGCTGCCTGAAGCTCCTGCCACCACAGCCAGAGCTCTGTTGCGCTGAGATCCTGATCCACCATGCTGGACTGAACTTTCAAACTAGGACCCGCAATGACCCCTTCCTTCCGTTAGGTAGCTTTTATTGTGTATTTTGCCAAATCAACAAGAAAAATGACTAAAACCAAAAAGATGAGCTATATTGGATGAATTTCACCAAAACTCCCTTCAAAAATTCACCCAAATGGAACTTTTAAAAAAGCTATTCAGACAATTTTGGATACAAGGAATAGAGATGGTCTTACTTTTTTAGGACTCTGTAGACATTCAAATCCATAGCCGAAGAAAACACGAAGCAGCGACCTTCAAACTCAAGGAGATAAAGCATGAAAACTGTAGGGAAGCCACTGTTCAGAGTGGCCATTCTTCTCCATCTTCATTATCTCACTGCCTTCCAGGTGGAAGGGTTGTTTGTTTTATAATTTTTATAATCTTCATAATATCTAAATTTTACTAAGCAATAATTATATCAGAATCCTTTTCTTCAAAACAAGTGGAGAGCTCAGGGGTTCAGAGCACTGGCTGCTTTTGTAGAGAACCAGGGTTTGATTCCCAGCACCTCCAGGTCAGCTCACAGCTGCCTGTAACTCCAGTCTCAGTAGAACTGTAACCTCGGGCTTTCCCACCCGACCTCTTGGTTCCCTGAAATAGTGATTCTGAGACAGTTATTTCATGAGTAAACACTTATGCCAGAAGCTTGGACTTATTTCCTGGACTAGCTCATAATTTAATTCCCCATTTATTCTATTCTAAGTCCTGCCCTGTGGTTGCTTACCTCTCCTCGGTTTCATGTGGGCCTCTCCTTCAGCATTCTGGATAAATCGCCTGCGCCTGACTGTTTTCCAGAATTCTATCTTTCTCTTGCAGATGCTGCACCTTCTAATCCTGCTCCGCACATTGGCCACGGGCTTTTTATTGACAGGTGATGCCGCCACAGTGTGTGAAGATTCTCTCTACAGGGAACTAACACCCTCTTCTGGCCTCTGCAGGTATTGCACCCACATGATGCACAGGTATACATGCAAAGTCATGCACACACAACCCTTTTTTTAATAAAACCAAAAATAAACAAACAGACAAACAAACAAATAAATAGAACATGTGCTTTAAATAACAGTAAATAAAATTTTCATTGTGATTTTATGTGTATGGGAGTTTTGCCTACTTCTATGTATGTGCACCATGTTCATGCCTGGTGCCAAGGGAGATCAGAAAGTGGCATCACATTTCTACAGGCAGTTGTGAGCCTCCGTGTGGGTCCTGAGGATTGCACTTGGATCCTCTGCAAGAGCAGTCAGTGCTCTTAACTGCTGAGCTATCTCTCCAGCCTCAGCGAGGAATAGTTTTTAGAGAATCAACTGATCTGTGGGGAGACAACACAAATGTAAATTCTTTTCTCTTCTCTCCTGTTCTCTCTCTCTCTCTCTTTCTTTCTTTCTTTCTTTCTTTCTTTCTTTCTTTCTTTCTTTCTTTTATTTTTCTGTGTGTCTGTCTGTCTTTCCTACTAAATGTTCTTACTATGTCTTCATTTTTATGACAAATGTATTTTTTTTAATGTTAGGACCTAGAAGTGGTACTCAACTTATTACTGATAAAAATGCTTAAAACTGGGGCTCAGAGGTTAAGAACACTTGTTGTTCTTATAGAAGACTTGGCTTCAAGTCCCAGTATCTACATGGTGTCTCACAACCATCTGTAACTTCAGTTCTAGGGAACCCAATGTCCTTCTCTGGACTCTGTAGGTACCAGGCAAGTAAGTTGTGCACTATATATAAAACTGGAGAGACGGCTCACCAGCTAAGAACACTGGATGCTCTTCTAGAGGACCAGGGTTCTGTTCCCAGCACCCACACGGCAGCTCATGAACTGTCTGCAACTCTAGACCAGGGTATCCAACCTCTTCTGGCCTCAGACACCAGGCACACTTGTGGTGTGCACATATGCATGCAGGCAAACACCCATTCACAAAAAATAAAACAAATCTTTAAAAAGGTACTAAACTTGACACTGGGTATGATGGCACATGCCTTCAATTCCAGCAGGACTCTTGGAGTTCAAAGCCAGCCTGGTTTACATAAGGAGTTCCAGGCCTGCTACATTTGAAGCAAAACAAAACAAAGCTATAAGCAAAACCAAAATGAAACAAAACAAAAATAAAACCTCTCACTTAAATGAAAAAATATTTCTATTGTGCCTTATTACTAAGTATCCCACTTTGAAAAAGAATATTAACAAACTAATGGTGTAAACCAAACTTTTTGTTTGTTTCCTTTTTTTTTTTTTCCAGTTTTTCGAGATAGGGTTTCTCTGTGTAGCTCCGGCCTTACTGTGTTAGCCCTGGCTGTACTAGACAGAACTTACTTTATTGATCAGGTTGGCCTCGAACTCACAGAGATCTGCTTGCTCTGCCTTCCCAGTGCTGGGGTTAAAGGCATTCACCACCAGCACCTGAGGCAAATAGAACTTAAACTTTTATTGGTTTCCATGATTCCACAATCAAAGTATTTGTGGAAAGGATATTGAAAGAAAGAAGGAAAAGAAAAAAAGAAAAAGAAAAAGGAAAGAAAGAAAAGAAAAGAAAAAGAAAAAGAAAAAAGAAAAAAAGGAAAAGGAAAAGGAAAAGGAAAAGGAAAAGGAAAAGAAAAAGAAAAAGAAAAAGAAAAAGAAAAAGAAAAAGAAAAAGAAAAAGAAAAAGAAAAAGAAGGGCTGAAGCAGCGAATCTTAGTCCTGCTCTCTCAGGATCATGGTTTCACCTTTGCTCTTTATTCTTTTGCTTCCTTTAACTCTGAAGGTGGAGAGCGAAGCGTCAAATAAGCACGTGTGGTTGGCCGGGAGAGTCTACTGTTCGATGTGAGCAGGGCTGTATTCCCCAGCCACATTTTGGCAAGTGAAGGGGTGGGACTTTGACCAGGAATAGCAGTCAGAATGATCACCAGGGATACAGGCCCAGCTCCAGGCTGCTGTCCCGGGAACTGTTCTGGCAGATTTTTTTTTTTAAACCACTTATCATCCCCCCCAAACCCCCCCCACCCCCTGAATCCTGGGAGGGATCTGCACAAACCACCTGCCTTGAAAGTCCCATTTAACTGAAAGGAAATCTGAATTTGTTTTTTGTTTTTGTTTTTGTTTTTGTTTTTGCTTGTTTGTTTGTTTGTTTTCTGAGGTTTCGCTGCCACGGGAAGCTTTTTCTAATTTTCAAGAAGGCCAAAGGAATTTCTAAAAGACGGATTCTTCCACAAGGGGGTCTGGGATGAGAAGGGCTCTGCAGAGTGCATTCTCTGCCTGCCTGTGGAGTTCCAGGAAAGCATTTAAGTGAGTGACAAGAACGGCCAGAAGGTGATCATCTGAGAAAAATGGTTAAAGAATAAACTAAGCAGGATATACAGTAGGGAAAGCTAGGCAAAGCCACTACAACCAAGGTGACACAAGAAACTTTCTGTTTTGAAGCGCTCTCCCCATGCCCCCCTATCCCTTCCTTCATCCTTCCATCCCTCCCTTCTCCCCACTCCTCTTCCCCCTTTCCCTCCATCTCTTCCTCTCCAACTCACAGAATCTCACTCACAGAATCTCACGTATATAGTCCTGGAGGACAAGGTAGACCAGATTGGCTGGCATCTGTCTGCCTCTGTGTCCCCCACCCACTACCCCCCAGCTACTGAGATTAAAGGTGTGTATCATCACGCTTAGCTTCTTTTATAATTTTTTTTAAAGTTTTATTTTTACCTGTATGAGTATTTTGCTGGCATGTAAGGGCGCTGCACATATGTGCATTGCACACAGAAGCCAGCAGAGGGCGTCAGATGCCCTAGAACTGGAGTTACAGAGGGTTGCGAGCTGCCTTTTGGGCGATGGGAACTGAACCCAGGTCCTCTGTAAGAGCAGTTAGTGCTCATAATGGCTGAGCCATTTCTTTAACCCCTACTTTAATTTTTTTTCAAAAGGGATTTTTAAAGGACAGTCAGTGTGATGCTACACCATATGCTGTGTGCTACCATTTTGTTGGGCATACGTCTCTTCTCATTAACCTAAAATGTGATCTGCATGGTTTATAACATCCACAGATGATAGATAAGACCAAAGCCGCCACCCCGTTTTCCTTGCGAAGGATTTCAGTGCATGAAGGAACCCAATCCCTCAGGTAGCCAATCTGTGGCCTGAGTGCATGCTCTATGGTAAGCCGGCTTTCCCTTCTTCCCTTCCTCTCAGATAGGTCATGTGTTTTGGTTTTGTTGTTGTTGTTGTTAGTTAGTTAGTTAGTTAGTTGGTTTTGGTTTTGGTTTTGGTTTTGGTTTTGGTTTTGGTTTTGGTTTTGGTTTTGTTTTGTTTGGTTTTGTTTTTATTTTTCTGAGACAGGCTTTCTCTGTGTAGCCCTGCCTATTCTGGAACTCACTCTGTAGATCTTGCTGACCTTGAACTCACAGAGCTTTGCCTGCCTCCGCCTCGGAGTGCTGGGATTAAATGTGTGCCCTACCATCACTTCCCAGCTGGTTTTGTGTGCTCTACCCAGGACTTAGAGGCCAAGGCCAAGGCTAAGGGTACCGTGTGCCACAGAGGAGAGCAGGGTGGGATGCTGAGGTCTGCACAGGGCTATTTCTTCTTCTCTCTCTTCTCTCATAAATTCTTTCTCTTCTATTTTCCAAGCTCTGGAGAAATGGGATCAGGCTCTCTGTGCCTCATCTCTAGGAACACACTGTGCTCAGGCAAAGTCTCTGAGCCCAAACTTCAACTTTCCACTTTCTATTAAAACAACAGGGAAGGGGACGCAGAGAGATGGCTCAGAGGTTAAGAGCACTGACTGCTTCCTCTTCCAGAGGTCCTGAGTTCAATTCCCAGCAACCACATGGTGGCTCACAACCATCTGTCATGGGATCTGATGCTCTCTTCTGGTGTGTCTGAAGTGTTCTCATATAAATGAAATAAACAAATCTTTAAACAAAGAAAGAAAGAAACAAACAAACAAACAGAAAACAGGGAGTCTGTGCTGGCTAGGTTGTATCTATCAACGTGACACAAACCGGAGATTCTTGGGAGGGCGGAGGGCTCAATGGAGGAATTGCTTCCATCAGACAGCCTGTGGGCAAGTCTGTGGGGGCATTTTCTGGAATGATAACTGATGTGGGAGGGGCCCTGCCACAGCCACCACTGGGTGCATGGTCCTGGGTTATGTAAGAATGGCGAGCCTGAGCCGGGCGTGGTGGCGCTCGCCTTTAATCCCAGCACTAGGGAGGCAGAGGCAGGCGGATTTCTGAGTTCAAGGCCAGCCTGGTCGACAAAGTGAGTTCCAGGACAGCCAGGGCTATACAGAGAAACCCTGTCTCGAAAAACCAAAAAAAAAAAAAAAAAAAAAGAATGGCGCGCCTGAGCTGGGATGGAGCAAGCTGCGTTCCCCCCTGGTTCTGCTTCACTTCCTGCCTCCAGGTTTGAACTTTTTGCACTAGCTTTCCTCACGGAGGGGCTGTAACCTGGGTGGTGAAGTCCACCCTTTCCTCCCCGTGTTGGTTTTGGGTAGTGTTGCACACACCTCTAATCTCAGCACTCAGGAGGCAGAGGTAGGCGGATCTCTGTGATTTTGACACTGGCCTGGTGGTCTACAAAGAGTTCCAGGATAGCCAGGTCTGTTACAAAGAGAAACCCTGTCTCAAAAACAAAAACCAAACCAAACCAAAAAACAACAACAACAACAACAAAAACCAAACCCCCAAACCCACTCAAATAAGCTAATAAACACAAACAAAACAAAAAACAATAACAACAAAACTCCCCACGAACAAATTGATTTTCTACTTAGAAGCAAACTATATATTGTAACAGTTGCCCTAACCCTGAATGGGGAAGATATACACCACTTCTGTAAGCTTGGGTCTTCATACTCTGTGACCAGATACCCAGAAGGATTTGATATGCTACCAAGAATTATACGGACATGACATTATAAGTTTAAAGGGGACAGGACCTTGGGGTGCGGGGGGGGGAGATGGACTGCTCTGTCCACTGATATATTGTCACAGTGTCTGCAGCCGTGGACATCAGTATCAGAAATCATGGTCATTTGGTCAGTCTTTTCCTTTTTTTGGATGAACTTTTAAAAAGTATAACATGTTTAATGTTCAGAGAATTTTTCCCTCTTCTGGGTGGTGTGAGGAATCAAACCCAGAGAAGTGGGACCATGTCATTAGACAAAAACTGGGAAGGTTGAAAGGATTCAGAAACCCCAGTGTTCTCATATCTGAGACCGGGTACAGGTCTCATCTGCTGACCCAGGTCCTGTCCTGGAGCACATGACCACAACACCCCACATGAGAATCATGATCACTAGTCACATAGCACAGAGTCCTCCAAGCCAATGAGGTATCTAGATGGGCCAGCTCCAGGGTTAACCAATAACCCTGGAGCTGGCCCATCTAGACATTGTCTGGTTCCCTTCCCAGACATTCCTTCCTGCAAAAGGTATGGAATCTCTGAGTGATATCCACCCATTTCCCAAGATGAACAGTGAATATACAGCTAGCACAAGCAAGGACTGGAAGCAAAACAAGTACTCCTAACTGCTGCACCCCAAAGAAGCCTTTGTCATACAGAACCGTTGCCTCCTAAGTCTCCTGCTGAAGGCCCCTCTTTGCATCCCCCCCCCCACTCTTAAGCTAAGGCCTAGATTCCCCTCCACTCCTAGGCTCCTCATCGCCAGCCCGAGGACCCCCTCTGTTCAGACTCCTTGCACTTCCCACCAGTGTCTGAGGGTCTGGGAGTTTGGGACACCCCCTCCTGCTACCTTCCCCTTCCAGCTCATCACAGGCCTTTGTGGCTCCCCTCGTTCCCAACTCCACGTGGTTTCCAGTGGACACCCAGGAATTTGGGAACCTCAGTCTCCTTGGCCTCAGCCTGCTTCTTTCTCACCTGGGCTGGGGTCCCCATCTTAGGCTATGTTTATAGCCTAATGCCTCTCATTTCATCTGCCTGAGCAGAGTTCACATACCCCAGCGGCTAGATGGACCATGGAACTACACAGGGCCACACACAGGCTACCTAGGCCAGCATCCTATAGCTCACCTGTTCCAGAATGAGAGGCACATACAGAGCTAATGTCTTCCAGCCCAGTGTCCTGGCACACACTTGCCATTCCAGCAACTGGGAGGCTGAGCTAGGAGGAAGGGCAATTGAGAGTGGATGGGAGAGGGGGGATGATAGGAGAGGGAGGGGGGGGAAAGAGGGGAGGGAGGTAAGTGAAAGGGGAGGAAAGAAAGGGAAGAAAGGAAAAGAAAGGAGGAAGGGAAGTGAAAGGGGGAGAGGGAGGAGGAGGAGAGGGAGGAGGAGGAGGAAGAGGAGGAAGAAGAAAAGGAGAAGGAGGAGAAAGAGGAGGAGGAAGAGGAGGAGGAGGAGGAGGAGGAGAAATAGACACAGACAAAAAAAAAAAAAAAATTTCCAGGCTGTGAGAGGCCAGTGGGTAAAGACATCTGCCACTAAGCCTGAGTTTGGTCCCAGGACCCACAAAGCGAAGGAAAGAATGAATTTCTGTAAGTTGTCCTCTGACCTCCACTCATGTGACATGGCATGCACACCCAAACACACACACATGCGTATATTCGCATACACACACATGCACATTTGAACACACATATGCACACCCAAACACATACACACACAGGCACACACACATACATACCCCAACTCAAGAGTGCTAAATAAGGAAATGTAGTCAAACAAAATAAACCTTCAATTCCACGAGCCCGTCAGGAAGTGTCTTCAATGTCATCCATTCGTCTTTCTCAAAGCCCGTGTTTTACCGAACACACCAATCAATGAGTCAGCCGGTGGCCACATTCACGCATCAAACGAGTTTCAGATTTCTTATTCTAACCAGGTTTTAAGTGGAGGTCTTCTAAATTATTATGCTCAAGGTTATACTAAGTATAAATCTCTCCACATACTCTATAATTTACCTTCTCTTCATGACATGAGAGCTCATTAAATGGTGACAAGTGACATACATCATTATGAGAAACCACTTGTATCCAAATCCTACACTGCAGGTTGGGAAGATAATCCACAGAGGGAGGGAGCCCAAGGGTGGTGCAGAACCTAAGACTAGAACCCTAACTCAGGAACTCAGGGGCGGGCAGATCTCTGAGAATTCAAGGCCAGGCTGGGCTGCAGTAAGATCATGCCTCAAAAGCAGTAATAATAATAATAACAATAATAATAATAATAGTAGTAGTAGTAGTAGTAGTATAAAGATAGAAAGGACACATTATTCTTTACTTTCTTTTTTTTTTTTTTTTTTTTTTTTTTTTTTTTTTTTTTTTTTTTTTTTTTTTTTTTGGTTTTTTTCGAGACAGGGTTTCTCTGTGTAGCTCTAGCTGTCCTGGAACTCACTTTGTAGACCAGGCTGGCCTCGAACTCAGAAATCCGCCTTCCTCTGCCTCCCAAGTGCTGGGATTAAAGCCGTGCGCCACCACACCCGGCTTATTCTTTACTTTCTTTTTCTTTTTTTTAAATTTATATACTATAAGTACACTGTAGTTATCTTCTGACATACCAGAAGAGGGCATCAGATCCCATTACAGATGGTTGTGAGTCACCATGTGGGTGCTGGGATTTGAACTCAGGACCTCTGGAAGAGCAGTCAGTGCTCTTAACCGCTGAGCCATCTTTCCAGCCCTATTCTTTACTTTCTACTTATGGTTATATGTGTGCAGAAGAGGCTGTCAGATCCTCAGGAGTTGGGGCTCCAGGCAGTAGTGAGCAGTCAGATGTGGGTTCTGGAAACTGCAATTGGGTCCTCAGGAAGCAAAACAAGTACTCCTAACTGCTGAACCCCAAAGATGCATTTCTGTTTTCTTTTCAAGATGTATTTATTTTAAGGGTTTCTTACCAATATGTATGTATGTATGTATGTATGTATGTATGTATGCATGCATGCATGTATGTATGTATGTATGTATATGTATGTATGCCTATGTGCATGTATGTTTAGCATGTATGTGCCTGATACCTCAGTGGCCAGAAGAGGTTATGGAAGACTGAAGCTATGGGAGGTCGTGAGCGACCGTGTGGGAACTGGCAACTGAAGCTGGGTCCACTGAGCCATCCCTGCAGAGTTGAAGATGCATTTCCTACACTCCCAAGTGCAACCAGTTCCTTTCCTTAGGCACATGAACTCACCTTGTCCAAACAGAAGGTTGAAAAATCCAAAGACCTGATGGATTGTTAGGTATGCAGCTAGCCTCAGACCTACTCATTCATTCCTTTAACAGATGGACCAGACACTGAACTTGGTCCTGGAGCAAACGAGACCAATGGTCTTCTACCCAAAGCACCTATGACCTACCAGATAATTCAACACACAATTAAGGGGGAAACACAGAGAAAGAGAAGTTTAGACGATGCTAAAGAGTGAAAATAAAGCAAGGGCCTGGTGGGAGCGTCCTTGGTCTGAAGGGGCCACTTTGAGGAGGACACTGGGGAGCTGGTTCATTTTCAAACTTTTCCAGCAGTCTCAGTAATGACTGTTTCAGTGGCTTGGACAAGAACAGGTCGTTGGCTGAAGACAAGAACTGCGCAGGATCCCCGGCCGCCATCCCTTCAAGTCCCTGCAGGTCCAAGTCTAGTGACTTCTTTCCCCAGCTCCTTCCTGGGCCAGGAAGGAACAGACTGCGCAGGACTCTCTCCCTGTTGTATTCACGCTCTCCCAGGAGCAGGTCTCAGGAGCCAGCTCAGGATGTGGGGTGTTGCAAAGGACAGCAACAGCTGCAGCTGGAGGTGGCCGGCCCGGGCAGCAAGCCAGCTGCTGCCACTGTTAGAGCCAAGGCCTCCCTGGCCTCCCTCGTGCCCCTGTGAGCTAGCAGCCCACAGCGATGGAGGCTGGCGCACCAGCGCAAAGGGTAGCTTTCATTTTCTCGTGCGCAGTGCTGACGGAGGGCAGGGAAGAGAAGAGAAGGGGAAGACCTCCTCCCGGCCAGTCAGGACCTCTTTTGCTGACACGGGGGAAGAGGAAACAGGAGTGCTTGGGGAAGCGGGCTAACAACCCGGAGCACAGCACAACCAGCGTTCAGGCATTCAAGGCGTCCAGCGTTCCCCTGATAGATGGCTCCGTCCTTTTTCTGGATCATAGACTCTAGCCCGCCCCGCACCCTCCAGTTGTGTCAGTGGAGCAAAAAGCCTTGCAGTCTACCACCAAGACACATCCTCAGGCCTTTCTCCATTTCTCCCCAGTTCCCTGTGTCTTCTGCCAGTTATAAGAGTCTTGTTCTTCTAGCCAGTCTCCCTTAAGTCTTTTAGGGTGTTGATTTCAGGCCCTCTCCAAAAGATATAAAAATCCACAGGTGTTCTACCTCTTTCTATAAAAGGATGGATGTTTGCTCAGAACACACACATGCATCCTCCTGGATATTTTAAATCACCTCTAGGTGACCACAATGCAGATGTTATGAATGTAGTTGTTATATTGTGTTATTTTGTGAATGGTGAAAAGAAAAGGCCTCTACATGTTCTGTATAGATGTCTTTCTGGAAGTGACATAAACTATTTTTGACCCATTAATGGAGAACGTGGGTATAAGAATGTCTGACTGATTTATAAAACACAAAATGTAAGCCAAGAGTAGTAGGTGCACCTATAAGCCCAGCACTTAGGAGTCTGAGGTAGGAAGACTGCCAGGAATTCAAGGCAAACCTGGGCTACATAGTGGGTTTGACGCCAGCTTGAACTGCACAGCAAGACCCTGTCTCAGAAAGAAAACCAACCAAACAAAAGTGTATAGAGCCAGGCATGGTGGCACTTGTAACCCAGTACTTGAGAAGCTGAGGCAGGGAGGATTGTCACAAGTTCAAGACCAACCTGAGCTACATAATGAGTTCCAGGCTACCCTGATTATAGAGTAAGAACTTGTCCCAAAATAAACAGAAAGACAGAGGCAGGAGGATTACATGTTAGAAGACTGCCTGCAATGCAGAGAGTTCCAAGCCAGTCAGAGCTACACAAGTGGTGGTGGTGATGATGGAGGAAGAGGGGGGGAGAAGGGGGGAGGAAGAGGGGAGGAGATGAAGGAGGGGAGAAGGGGAGGGGAAGGAAGCAGCTGCAGACAGGCCGCTGATGGAAATGGGGCGCAGGTTCCCACACAGTCCCAGGTAGGCTCTGCTGAGGTGGGAGAGTTGGCCTGAGGGAGTCTCAAAGAGTGAGCATCCAGGGCTAAAGTCTTCATCAGGTCAGAGACAGATGCTTGGTTCCCCCAGGAGCACTCACCTCCTGGGTCCTGCCTAGAGTAGGGAGCACCTTTGGGAATATGTATTCACCTAGGCTTTCTGGCTGTGTGCCCCTGGCCCAGCCTGGTAAGGAGCAAGATGGAATTAACTCCTTCCTTCCTCCTGGTTCCTGAAGATGCTAGGGGCCGCCTGCCTGAGTGTCAGAGGGCTGTTGTCCTGAGGCTGCCATTGGGTGGTCAGCTCTGTGATGCTGGGCCACTGGCTTGGGAGTGTCTGTGGTCAGTTTTAGCTTCTCTCTCAGCTTTGTGAGGAGAAATAAGAAACAAGCAAGGACTGGCTTTAAGCCTTGTCACAGCAGGCTAATTTCCCCCTCGAATCCCCCCCCCCACTTTTCATAGTTTTGTTTTGTTGTCTTGTTTTGTTTTTCCAGACAGGGTGTCTTAGTCAGGGTTTCCATTCCTGCACAAACATCATGACCAAGAAGCAAGTTGGGGAGGAAAGGGTTTATTCAGCTTACACTTCCATACAGCTGTTCATCACCAAAGGAAGTCAGGACTGGAACTCAGGCAGGTCAGGAAGCAGGAGCTGATGCAGAGGCCATGGAGGGATGTTTCTCACTGGCTTGCTTCCCCTGGCTTGCTCAGCCTGCTCTCTTATAGAACCCAAGACTACCAGCCCAGAGATGGTCCCACCCACAAAGGGTCCTTCCCCCCTTGATCACTAATCGAGAAAATGCCCCACAGCTGGATCTCATGTAGGCATTTCCTCAATGAAGGTTCCTTTCTCTGTGATAACTCCAGCTTGTGTCAAGTTGACACACTAAACCAGCCAGTACACAGGGTTTCTCTGTGTAGCCCTGGCTGTCCTGGAACTTGCTCTGTAGACCAGGCTGACCTCAGATTCATAGAGGCTTGGATTCTTTGCCCTCAGAATCCTGGGATTAGAGGCTCCACCACCACCAGGCAAAACCACACCCTTTACTTTTCATTTTTTAAAAAACAGACTCTATATGTATATAGATCTATGAATCAACACTTTAGACTATATTTTGAAATAAGGTTTATTAAAGCTATGGAACACAATAATAGTCCTACTCTTTCTAATTAAATTTTATTTGGTTTGGTTCCAATTAAATCCAACACATTTTTAGATTTATGCATTTTATTTTATGGGTGATGAGTGTTTTGCCTGCATGTCTGTGTGTACGGGCCCAGTAAGCATGCCTGGGGCTCTGAGAGATGAGAAAAGGGCAGTGGATCCCCTGGAACTGGAGTGGCAGGTGGTTGCAGGAGCTGAGGACCCGAGCTGGATCCTCTGTGAGAGGAGCAGATGCTCTCAGACAGAGGAGCTGTCTCTTCAGACCCTTCGGTTAAATTTTAAATGCTTCAGCAAATAGATGTTCCTTCCAAGTTTTGCCTCTAGGTCCCTTCCTAGAATATAAGTGCTGTAAGTCACTAGGAAATGAGAGAGGGTGTGTGTTAATGTTGAATAT
Organism: Mus minutoides; assembly: GCA_902729485.2. Taxonomy (NCBI): domain Eukaryota; kingdom Metazoa; phylum Chordata; class Mammalia; order Rodentia; family Muridae; genus Mus; species Mus minutoides. The sequence continues at coordinate 215,725 of LR749638.1, read as the reverse complement.
TAACTCCTCTGCCTTACAAAGTGAGGCCTACTTCTCTTTTTCTTCCAGGGGCTTCAGAAATTGTTTTTTTTTTTTCTTTTCTGTGTGTTCTGAGAGGCCCTAATTTCCAGAAACAGGATAAAGTGAAATAAGCCAGTGCCCCCAACAGATAAGATAATGAAGTCCAAAGACCTAAAGAAGTTGGAGTCAGAGCCACTGTTTACTACAAAGATCGTGCTGCAGGCTTTGGAGTGCCAACCTCCTGTCTGATTCTGCCTTGGCCACTTGCTATTGGGGGTTCTTAGGCAAGTCCACAGCTGTCTGTGCCTCAACCTCCCCATTTGTTAAATGGGCATGCAGTCAGAACAATTTCCTAAGGTTTGGATGGTAAGGCTGAGGGTTGAATCAAATAATTCACAGTGGTCTTTGACAAATCCCTGGATCAGCAGATTATATAATAATAATTATTAGTTATTAATAATAATTAGCTTACATACATTACTGTTGTATTTGGGGGGCAGTTAATTTTGTTTTGTTTTGTTTTGCTTTTTGAGGTGGAGTCTAACTATGCAGCCCTAACTGTCCTGGGACTTTTTCTGTAGATCAGACTGGCCTTGAGTTTGAGAGATCCATCTGCTTCTGCCTCCTGGGTGCTGGGATTAAGGGCGATTTTATTGTTATAAAGACTTGTTCTTCTGGTCATCCACAACCTTTGATTTGACCTTAATGCAAAACTACCATAGTATCTTTCTTTCTTTCTTTCTTTCTTTCTTTCTTTCTTTCTTTCTTTCTTTCTTTCTTTTCCTTCTTCTCCCCCCCCTCCTCCTCCCCCTCCTCCTCCTCTTCTTCCTCCTGAAAGGTTTCACTATGAAATCTTGGACCTCACTCTGTAGATCAGCTTCTCCTCAAGCTCACAGAGATCCTCATGCCTCTGCTTCTAAGGGCTGGGATTAAAGGCATACTCTACTACATCAGGCTTACTATTATTTTTAAATATTTCTTTTTTAAAATAGGTATATAAACTATTTATTAACAGCAAAGACCCAGAGACTCATTTCTTCTTGGATACACCCACAGTACGGCCCCTGTGGCCAGTGGTCTTGGTGTGCTGACTGCGGACACGAAGGCCCCAAAAGTGGTGCAGCCCTCTATGGGCTCGAATTTTCTTCAGCCGCTCCAGGTCCTCACGCAGCTTGTTGTCTAGACCGTTGGCCAGAACCTGGCTGTACTTCCCATCCTTCCCATCCTTCTGTCTGTTCAGGAACCAGTCTGGAATCTTGTACTGTCGCGGGTTCTGCATGATGGTGATCACACGCTCCACCTCATCCTCCGTGAGTTCTCCAGCCCTCTTGGTGAGGTCAATGTCTGCTTTCCTCAACACCACATGAGCATATCTCCGCCCCACGCCCTTAATGGCAGTGATGGCGAAGGCTATTTTCCGCCGCCCATCGATGTTGGTGTTGAGTACTCGCAAAATGTGCTTGGAACTTCTCAGGGATCACTAGAGACACGGCGGCGTGTAGGCCTCCTGTGGAAGAGCTAAATATTTCTTTATATTTAAATATTTCTATGTAATATGTGCCTGCGCCTGTGTCTGGCTACATAAATTACCTAAGGAGGCCAGAAGAGGGCGCTGGATCATGTGGAACTAGTTTAAAGCAGTTGTAAGCCTTCATGTGGGTGCTGGGGCCACACAGGGGTCCTCTGTAAGAGTAGTAAAGTTTGTTCTTGTTTTTTTTTTTTTTTTTTAAACTGTAGGGACATCTCTCCAGCCAGTTTATTTATTTTGAGAGGGATGGAGGGACACTCTTTACTGCCTTGCTCATCAGGGCTTGCTTAGCCTGCTTATAGAAGCCAGGACCAACAGCCCAGGGATCACCCACAATTCACTGGGCCCTCCCACATCAGTCACTAAGAACCTGCCCTGCAGGCTTGCCTAGAGAAGCATTTTTCCATTTGAGTTCCCTCCTCTCAGATGACTTCAGCTTGTGTAAAATTGACATAAAACTATCCAGCTCAGTAGTCCAGGCTGATTTGAACTCATAGAGATCTTCCTGCTTCTGAATGCTGGGACTAAGTATGTGCCACCATGCCTGGCCCACGGGAACTGTGTCTGAGGTTCAAGGATTGGAATTTCTAAGGCAGATGACGTCTGGATCTCTCTGGTGTGTGTGTGTGTGTGTGTGTGTGTGTGTGTGTGTGTGTGTCTTATTGTCTTCATCAGAGAAGCCTGGGCTTCAGAAGTATGACCTGATAAATGGGCTCTCTGACTCAGATGGGCCGGTACACTGACGGACCCTCCCTAAATTGAAAACATCATAAGCCAAGTGGAGTGAGTACCCTAACCTACCGATATGCAACAGCGTAGCACAGTACCCTGCACCCTGTCAGCTGTCTCTCCTCAGAATGGAGGTCTGACTGGGAGATGGGCTGGATATCACTCTCCGGCACCATGAAGATCGAACAATCAGTAGGCCAGGAAGAGATTTAAAGCCAAACCTCCATCTTTCTAGAGTCACCCGGCCCCATGTTGACGACTCTTTGTACCTAAGACCCCTTTCCTGCCCTGACAAAGCCCGTCTCTAAATTTGGCTGTACAAATAATCATTGGCTTAAGATTTGGGTTAAAAGGACAGAGTTCAGGTCAAATTGTATGTAGTCTGAGCTAATAGCTGTTATTAACACTTGGATAAGCCAGTTTAGTTTTCACTGAGTTGGTAGGAGACAGGCTTTCTCTGTATAGCCCTGGCTGTCCTGGAACTCACTTTGTAGACCAGGCTGGCCTCACAGAGATCCATCTGCCTCGGTCTCCCAAGTGCTGGGATTAAAGGCATGCGCCACCACTTCCAAGATCAAGGTTTTTAAATTTAAAAATTTTTCATGTGTGTTTGCCTTCATGTGTGCGTGTGTATTATATGCATGCAGGACCCACAGAGGCCAGATTCTATCCTCTGGAACTGGTGCTACATATGCCATGCTGTGGGTGCTGGGACCCAAACCCAGGATCTCCAGAAGATCAGCCAACGCTCTTAAGCCCTGGGCAATCTTCCCAGCTCCCTTGGTAAGTCTGACTGATTTCTTGGAATTCTGTAGTCACAGCCCCAGGTCAGCTGGGCCTCTGAGAAGTCACACGTGATTGGTCAGTACTTAGACTCTGACATCATGTATCACCCCAGGAATACACATTACTTCATTCTGTCCCAAGCAGTTATTAAGAAACTAGTTATTAAATTTAAATGCTGATAGTTTTACATAGGTTTGATTCATTCATCCTATAAAAATTTGATTCTTCAGATCCACGCAGCTACAGCCTAAAGGAAGTCAGAATGGGCTGGGGAGTCACTTTGATTTTAAACATAATTTACAGTCTGAATGTCTATGATAGCACGCACTCCTTCATTCCGCCCTGCACATTCACTGACAAACTGGTTATTAAATCAAAACGCTGTTGTTAGAAAGAGACGGATGCTGCCTCATGCCTTCGAGCTCACATCCTGGGGACCACAACGGTGTGGATCCGCTGTGTCTACTAATGTTTACTCCTGTAAAACATTGGATGTTGTGTCCACTTGGCACCTTGTGTCATACCAAGATGACCTGCTTGTGAGGTGACACACTCAGGCTCTAGTGACTTCCTGTCCACAGTTTCCACTGAAATGCTACGTTAGGAAAAGTCCCTAAGGTCCCTTTAATCCCAGTACTGAGAAGGCAGAGGCAAGAAGATCTCTGTGAGTTCAAAGCCATCCAGGGCTGTAGAATTAGATCCTACATGAAGGAGAGAGAGAGAGAGAGAGAGAGAGAGAGAGAGAGAGAGAGAGAGAGAGGAAGAAGAAGAAGAGGAGGAGGAGGAGGAGGAGGAGGAGGAGGAGGAGGAGGAGGAGGAAGAGAAGGAGGAGGGGGAGGAGGAGGGAGAGGAGGAGGAGGAAGAAGAAGAAGAAGAAGAAGAAGAAGAAGAAGAAGAAGAAGAAGAAGAAGAAGAAGAAGAAAAGGAAGGAAGGAAGGAAGGAAGGAAGGAAGGAAGGAAGGAAGGAAGGAAGGAAGGAAGAGAAAGGTCCCTGGTACTCCACCTCTATAGAAGCTCTGTATTTGGCCATGGGTTTGGGATTCATTCAAGAGCCATTCTCACTATCTTGATGTATCCACAGTTGGATTAACAGAATCAGACAATCACTGCCTCTAGTCACTAAGACCTGCAATAGTTTTGCAAGTTAAAAACCAGGGAATCATATGTGATGGGCCATTTTTCTCTGTGTAGTGTAAGGGTCTGTATTAGTCAGGGTTCTTTAGAAGAGAACTTACAGAACAAGTCTCTCTATTTATATATCTATATGTACATACCTATACCTATATCCATATATCTACATCTAATTTATCTAGCTATATCATACTCATATCTCTATCTCTATGCCTATCTCTATATGGATTTATTAGAATGACTTACAGACTATGGCCCAACTAATTCAACAATGTCTAGTCTACCAATCAAAGTTTCAAGAATCCAGCAGTTCGGCTCACGAGACTAGATGTCTCAGCTGGTCTTCAGTATACGCCAGAATGCCGAAGAAGCAAGTTCTAATGCTCGTGAAGGAAAGGACTTGCCAGGAAGAGCAATCAGGCAAAGAGAGCAGCTTCCTTCCCCCAGTCCTTTACATGGGCTGCCAGCAGAATGCACAGCCCCAGTCAAAGGTGGATCGTCCACCTCAAAAGATCCAGATTATGAAAGGACCCTGATATAACTATCTCGAGTGAGGCTATGCCAGTGCCTGGCAAACACAGCCGGGGATGCTCACATTCATCTATAGGATGGAACACAGAACCCCGCAATGGAGGAGCTAGAGAATTTCCCCAAGGAGTTGAAGGGGTCTACAACCCTTTAGGTGGAACAACAATATGAACTAAACAGTACCCCCAGAGCTCATGTCTCTAGATGCATATGTAGCAGAAGACGGCCTAGTCGGCCATCACTGGGAAGAGAGGCCCCTTGGTCTTATAAACTTTATATGACCCAGTACAGGGGAATGCCAGGGCCAGGAAGTGGGAGTGGGCAGGTGGGGGATCAGGGTGGGGGGGTATAGGGAACTTTCAGGATAGCATTTGAAATGTAAATAAAGAAAATATCTAATAAAAAAATCCAGATTAAAAGTGGGTCTTCTCAGTCAAATTATTTAATTAAGAAAAAAAAAAATCCCCCAAGGTGTATGCAGCCAACTGGATTTTAGTTTATTCCAGACATAGTCAAGTTGACAACCAGGGATGGCTGTCACAGGTTCTGTATTTACAGACAAACAAAAAAGACTTGAGGTCTGTGAAGGTGCAAAGCACTCTAGAAGCTGGGGCAAGAAGACTGAATCTAAGATTAGTCTGGGTTACATAGAGAGTTCATACCAGCCCGGGTACATACAGAGAGACCTTGCAAAAAAAAAGGAAAGAGAGAGTAGAAGAAAGAAAGGGGGAAAAGGGAGGAAGGGGAGGAAAGAAGGAAAGAAGAAATGTTGCTAAGTTCCTCCCATGGGGAAATGTAAACAATCCCCGCTCATTACCCATAAGTCCCAACTACAAACCAGGGTGTGTGTCCACCTTGTTTATGTGCGTGCGCGTGTGCATGTGTGCTCATACATTTTAGGTAAAAAGAAGATTAACAAAAAAGAAGAAGAAGAAGAAGATTAACTCATGGTGTTCAAAGGTCTACACAACAGATTCCATGTTAGCCAAGGCCACACAGTGAGACCCTGTCTAAAAGAAAAGGAAAGGAAAAACAAAAACCAAAAAAACCCAAACCAAAAAATACTATTTCCAGGTGTGGTGGCACATGTCTTCAGTCCTAGCACTGGGAGGCAGAGGCAGGAGGATCTCTGTGAGTTCCAGAAGAGCCAGAGTCGCATTAGTAAGACCCTGGTCCCCAACGACGACGACAAAAACCGATTCCCTGTCCCAACTGTTCTTTACCGTAACCCCCGTCAGAGGTCGGCAAGACAACAGGCACCAAACTTCCAATTGCAAATCCAATTTTGCTAACTAAATTGTTTCAGAACAGAACAATCCCATATATTTTGAATTCTCAGAGGCAGGAGAATTCAAGGAGCTGTGAGGGAGACCCTGAGGCCGTAAGGAGTTTCTCTTTAATGTTGATGCTGTTATCTGAAGACACACATGTTGGTTTAGTTGAAGGATATCAAAGAGAATGCCATTTGTGGCACTCAAGGTGAACAGTTTCTCTCTTTTCCATATGCAGGCACGAGAGTGAAATAGTGCATTTTATATTTGTACATTTGGAGGAACATGCAGCTGTATAACATCACAATATAAAACACATTTATCTTTCTTTTTAAAAAGATGTACTTATTTTATTTATTTGAGGACACTGTAGCTGTCTTCAGACACACCAGAAGAGGGCATCTGATCCCATTACAGATGGTTGTGAGCCACCATATGGTTGCTGGGAATTGAACTCAGGACCTTTAGAAGGGCAGTCAGTGCTCTTAACCGCTGAGCCATCTCTCCAGCCACCTAAAACACGTATCTTATGCTACTAAATGTTTTCCCTCTTTGAGGAATTCTGGGTGAGCAAAGACAAAGGAAATGAGCCATCACAAGAAACCTCTCTGCTTGCATGGATGTTGGTCTGATTCTCACCAAGAGAGAGCCTCGTCTCGGAGCACGCGCTTCTGATAGCGTCAGAACGAATCGATTGAGCTGTCGCTGCCAGAAAAGTTTCCCTTGAGTTTTAGTGGGGCTTCCTTTTCTTTTCCTGGTCGCACTACAGATGGTGTATTAGGGTTCTCTAAAGGATCGAAGCCAGCAGGATAAATATGTATTAAAAGGGGACTCACGTAGCTGTCTCACGCTGGAGAGGCTGGGAGCCCAATAGCTTTACAGCTCCCTAAGCTGGAGGCCCCAGCCGTTCCGGGGGGAGCCCCGTCTCTGGTCCATGGTGGACGTTTGAAGATGCCAGGCCCTAACGACAGCAGTAGCTTCAAGATGTTAACAGGCTGTGGTTGGACTTAGTGACATTACGTGAATACACAGCAGGCAAAATTGGGTTTTCTTTCTCAGACTTCCTTTTATTAGGACTGCCAGCTGAAGGGGACCCCCCATATTTAGGGGAGGTCTTCCAACTTTAACTGATCAAGAAAATCCTTCATAAATGTCCCCAAAGGCTTGCAAGTTGATTCCAGATGCAGTCAACCTGACAATCACCATGAAAGTATGGCAGGTGGAACTGGGTCTCACTTGCCTCAAAGCCAAAGGTGGTCCTCTTCTTTCAAAGGTGCTGTGGGTGTGGGGCGGCAGAGGCCCAACCCAGATACAAATACGATCAAATGCATCTTCCCCAACCCTAGGAACAGCAGCTATGCCTGCAAGCCAAGACACATAAGCATTATTTTCCTGCTTCTTTTGAGGAATCAGTTGTTGATATTAAACCTGGAAATAGAAATAAGTGGAAATAACACACACACACACACACACACACACACACACACACACACACACACACCATGTGTGGTGGTGGTGCATCCCTCTATTCTCAATAGAGTTCTAGGGCAACCAGGGCTATTTGAGAGACAACTTCTCAATACATACATACATACATACATACATACATACATACATACATAAAGTCACCTCATGAGGCTGGTGGAAGGCTCAGTGGTTAGAGCACTTGCTATTCTTGCAGCGGACCAGGGTTCAGTTCCCAGGACCCATAAGACTGCTCACAGCTATTTTTAGTTCCAGTTACAGAGGATCTGACCTCTTCTGACATCTATGGTTTCACACACCTACCTAGGCTCGGATACTCACATGTGCATATAAAATAAAAATTAAAATATGTTTTGATAAATAAAAAGTAAGTCATCCAGTGTATGGCAAGTCTTTAACCAGCTTTTGTCTGTGGCATGTGCTGAGTGGTTATAATTAATTATTGTAATTTGATTATTTGGGAACACTTGTCTTTAATGACAAGTAGCTCTTATTCATCAGTGTGCACACACATAAGCAGGTATAAGCAGAGAAGGGTTTAACTTTCCTAGTTGTTCAAAACAATCTTTGCTTGTGAATAAAGTCACTGGAGTTTGCTGTGTACTTGGTCACCAGCTCAGACAGTTGGGGGGAAGAACACTAGTTAAGGTTTGAAGAGCCTCATTTAATCCAGCTAATTAATTATTAAGCTCCAAGACTCTCCACTGGAATTCTACTTGAAGTATCGAAGCAACTGTAGCCATGCCTGGCATATTTCATCCATCAATGCAATGGCCAAATGAGCACTAGAGAGCCATCAGCGTCTCGGAATGGCAGAGTAGAATGGGCAGGAACCACAGGCTCCACCTAGACCTTGCTCTCATTAGACTGAAGAAGCTGGAGTTTGAAGAGGTCAGGTGTGCGTATAGTGTGTGCAGGAACACTAGGTGGGGGATTACAAAATGTGCATTTGTCTTCTTTCCTGGGCTTTGCCCATCTCATTTTCTGCAGGGAATCTCCCCACTCTATGAACCCCCAAAGTTACCTGAGATTTGTGCATTCTGTGCTTTGTGAGCCCCTTGAACACCACTTGTGTGTCCAATGCCCATGCAGGCTAGAAGAGGGCGCTGGACTCCCCGACACTGGACAGTATGAGCTGCCATGTGGGTGCTGCGAACTGAACTTAGGTCCTCTGTAAGACCAGCAGTGCTTCCAACTGCTGAGCCATCTCTCTAGCCCTGTTGATTTCTTTTTAACTAAGTTCTTTGCCTGGCGTTGGACTCTCAGGCGGACTTGTGACTAAACTTGCCCGGTAAGTGGTGGGAAGTACGGATGGAATATACAACTTGAAAGATGGGTCCTTACGCAGCTGCCTATGGAGACATACCCCCACCCCCACCTCTCACGTGGTCCAGGAGCGGAAGGCAGCTCCATGTGCGTGTGCATGCGTGCGTGCATGCGTGTGCGTGTACTCAGTACCCCTGAGGGGCCATACGAGGACATAAAGTTTGCCTAGTTCATCCACTTGGAAGTTGACAAAATGCACAGTCAAGGAGCCTTCTGGAAGCCCCTGATCATCGCTGTGGTTGAAGCTCCCTGCACTGCTGCTCTTCTTCAGAGAGGAGAGCCTGAATCAGTCCGTGTGTTTCTGCCATTCAAACGCGGAAGTCTCTCTATGATGTACTGACAGACAGTGAGGTAGCTTCGTGTCCACCGTGTTTTCTTTTCTGGAGATGGCAGAACAGAGCAGGGCTCACCCTGCAGATGTAAAAAGGACATGAGATTCCTTCCTTAAAATCGAACGTGGAGTTGCCTTGCCTTTGGCTTCACGGACAGAGATAGATATTTTTGTTTCTGAGCCGAGAAGGCCGTGTGCCTGTGTCTCTGACAAATCAACTGCATTTCACAAGAGTCTCTCTCCCTCTTTTTTCAAAGCCTATTCCCCCCCCCCCCCCCCCCATGAGGCATTTAAAAAAATTGTGCTTTAACTTTGCGACATCACTTTTTCCTGGTTCCCCAAGGCACCATCATGAGCTGGGGAGAGGAAAAATATCATCTACAAGCCAGAGTGAAGGCCAAGTAACCAGATCAGAGCCACACGGTGACTCCGATTACCGGCTGGGGCGGTTTCTTAGTTAGCTGGAAGTTTAGTCACTTAAAGAGCCAGACACATTTGTTCTTTTTGGAAGTCTGTTAAGCTGTCTCTAATGGCAGAGTGCTCGCTTAAGCATGCATGGGGTCCTCCGTTCAGTCCTTGGCACCGAAAAGATAAATTAATAAAACCAGTCAGGCTAGGGTAGGGGGCCAGCTCTGATGACACATCATGCTTATCCAGTATGCTTGAAGTCCTGGATGTCATTCTCAGTGGCACGTAAAGGGAGTGGTGGCTTGAGCCTGTCATCCCAGCACTGGGGAGATAGACGGATGTAGGAGGATCAGGAGCCAGAGATCATCTTGGGCTATAAAGTGAATTCAGTCAATCAATCATCGATCAATCAGTGGTCAACATTGGATTAAAGAGGGATATCACCTAGTTTTCACTCACTATTCTGAATCAATAAAATGAAGATGTATCTAGGAATTCAGACATGGTATAATCTACGTGTCACCTGAGGACTTAGAAGGTAAATAAGATGGTACAAATGGTAGGAGATGAGAGAGATGAGTGTCTTAGAATTTTACTGCTGTGAACAGACACCACGATCAAAGCAGCTCTTATAAGGACAACATTTCATTGGGTCTGGTTTACAGGTTCAGAGGTTCAACCCATTATCATCAAGGCAGGAACATGGCAGCATCCAGGCAGGCATGGTACAGGAGGCGCTGAGAGTTCTACATCTTCATCTGAAGACCAATAGGAGAAGACTGGTTTCCAGGCAGCTAGGATGAGGGTCTTAAAGCCCACAACCACAGTGACACACCTTCTCTGACAAGGCTACACCTCCAAATAGAGCCACTCCCTGGGTCAAGCATATTCAAACCACCACAATGAGGATATCAAATTCAAGGTCAACTTGGGATAGATCAATAAGCCCATGGAAACTCAGATTTTGAATCCACAAAAGTATTTTAGAAGACAGCTAGAGTCACAGGCTCTTGTACAGGCATTTGGGCATTAACCTTCCTGTGGTGGACAATCTAGGATCCTTTAAAATCCTTTATCTTTTCTCATTGTCTTGTGTGTGTGTGTGTGTGTGTGTGTGTGTGTGTGTGTGTGTGTTGTACGTGCCTTGCAGGTCAGGACAAATTTCAGGGGTCAGTTCTCCCCTTCCTTCTACCATGTTATATTCTGGGGTTTGAACTCAAATCTTCAGCACTAGCCTCAAATGCTTTTCCCTCAGTCAGTGTCTTGTAAGCTATGCATTATTAGCACACGTAGTCATGTGCACACTCGAGGGCGGGTGTGTGTGTGTGTGTGTGTGTGTGTGTGTGTGTGTCTGTTCTCCAGCCACACCCACAGTGGATTCAGCTTTGAGACACTGGACATTTAAAGACCTAACAATTAAATGGTGAGACAAGTGATACAGTAATGAAATAAAAACATGTCTCTCAAGACTGACTGACAGGAAGAAAATTCCCAGAATTCTCGGCAACATGGTGATTTATAATTACTTCCTGTGAGAGAAGCTAATGAGCCCTGGCTGTCCTGGAACTTGCTCTGTAGACCAGGCTGGCCTCAAATTTAAAAGAAATCTGTCTGCCTCTGCCTCCTAAGTGCTGGGATGAAAGGCATCCATTACTGTTGGGGTCTGGAAATCACCACAGAAACCACTCAAACACCAATTTCAGTCAAATAGAGAAGGTTTACTGAATGCTATACCTCAAGACTGATGGATCAGGGCTCATTCCAGGCTTGAGAGCTGAACTGTGACCCCGAGTTAAGGTTCTACAGGGCTTTTTAAGCCTGAGAGCTACAAATATCTGTGCCAAGTTGTTTCACTAATCAGGACTCAAGGATGGGGGTTTCCTTAGGAACATGTCTTTGCTGTATACTTACTTATCTTGCTCCCATTGTTTGGGGTATTCAACTGTGGCCTTGTGTGATTGTTTGAATATGCTTGGCCCAGGGAATGGCATTTTTAGGGGGTGAGACCTTGTTGTGGTGTGTCACTGTGGGGGTGGGCTTAGAGAGACTGTCCTCTTTGTTGCCTGGAAACAAATCTCCCGTTTGCCCTGAGAATAAGATGTAGACCTCTCAGCTCCTCCAGCACCATGCCTCCCTGGATGCTGCCATGCTTCCTGCCTTGATAATGGACTACACCTCTGAACCCTTAAGTCAGCCCCAATTAAATGTTGTCCTTTATAAGAGTTGCCTTGGTCATAGTGTCTCTTCACAGCAATGGAGACCCTAAGACACCTTGTCTAACATTCATGTCAAGGTCCACCAGGATAGGACTTGCCTAACAGTCATGCCTTAACTTGCCAACCAGGAGGTCAGTTACCCACGTATATGTCTCTTTCTGCCAAGTAAGATGTCAGTTCCTGAGGAGGTCTTGGGAGTTTCGACCCCTACTCAAAATGGAAGTCTTATTCAAAATAGTTTCTTATATGGCTTATGTTGGGGCATAGAGGCAGCTTATAAAAGCTTATACACAGGTGCAGGAAGTGCTATTGGGTGGTTGGTTCCTGTCCAAGCTTTTTGTGGGCAACTATACAAAGCAGTTCTACTGACTTCTATCTTGATTGGTTTCCAAGGGCACAGAACATAACAGAATATACAATCAACTTGGATATGAGAAAGTTTCCTAGTAACAGCAGAAACATATGAGAAAGTTTCCTTATAATAGCAGGCTAGCCAGGTGACAGTTACCTAGGCCTTAACATTCCATCTGGACCTTAATATTTTATCTAGACCTTTACAGCCACCACTGCTAGGCTAGATTTTTTTCCTTTTTTTAAAAAAACTTGATATTTTCATTATTTACATTTCAAATGTTATCCCCTTTCCTAGTTTCCCCTCCAAAAATCCCCTATCCACCCCCCCACCCAGGCTAGATTTTTAAAAAGATTTATTTTTTTTATTTTTGTGTGTATGAGTTTTTTGCCTGCATGGGCACCATGTGCCTTCATCAGCCTGTTCCAAGAGTCTGACACCCTCTTCTTGTTTCTATGGCTACTACATGCACATGATACACATGCACACCATGAAGGCCAAATACCATATACCAATACACATGAGACGACAACAACAATTGGGGTTGGGTGTGGCGATTCGGAAGCAGAGGCAGGTGTATCTTTGTGAGTTTGAGGCCAGCTTGGTGAGTTCCAAGACAGCCAAGGCTACATAGTGAGATCCTGCCCCAAAACAAATTGTGTGTGTGTGTGTGTGTGTGTGTGTGTGTGTTGCAGTGCTGGTGAGATGGCTCAGTGTTTAAGAGCACTTGTGTTGTCCTGTCTACTACACATAGATTTTGCCTACAGACTTGAAGCTCCCAGTGACTAGGTAGAGTCCTACTTCAAAGACACCAAGACCAGCTTTCCCTGATCACAATTTGAAAATTGTCATAATGAAACTCAAAGTTAAAACAAACAATCCTGTGTCCCGGAAGTGGTGGCGCACGCCTTTAATCCCAGCACTCGGGAGGCAGAGGCAGGTGGATTTCTGAGTTCGAGGCCGGCATGGTCTACAAAGTGAGTTCCAGGACAGCCAGGGCTACACAGAGAAACCCTGTCTTGAAAAACCAAAATATCAAAAAAAAAAAAAAAAAAAAAGTCTGGTGTGAAAGCAATCAATCCCATTAGACAATGGGTTGGGCCTAGCAATGAGGAGGCAGACACAGTCTTAAGAAAACAAACAAACACAAAGGAAAAAACAGCAACCCCCTGAATCCCACCCCTGGAGCTCCTGCAGACAATCTGACAGAGAGTTCAGGATCCCAGGGCATCAAGCTACAAGGCTAATTGGGGCATAGCTTAGTGGAGCTCCAGTTCTACCCGGAGAGCTCACCTCATGGAGGTCTCACCAGTTGGTACTGTGCATTTAATGAAACGCTCATAGCTTTTTTTAGGTGGGGACTGAGTGTGGCATGAAGCACTTTAAAAATGTTTTACTTGATTGAGCCTACTAATTTTCTTTACCATGCGGTCCTGTCTTATTCTGGAATGGTCTTCGGGACATTTTGTTTTGTTTTGTTTTGTTTTTTTGGTTTTTCGAGACAGGGTTTCTCTGTGTAGCCCTGGCTGTCCTGGAACTCACTTTGTAGACCAGGCTGGCCTCGAACTCAGAAATCCGCCTGCCTCTGCCTCCCAAGTGCTGGGATTAAAGGCGTGCGCCACCACGCCCGGCTCTTCAGGCCAATTTTAAGTGTGTGATTATCTGGTCTTTGAGCTAATTTTAAAGAAGAATAATAATAGCAATAGCATTTGAGGATTTAATAATAATAGCGTTAGGCTTGCATGTACTGAAGGGTCCAAGCTGTTTTAGAATAGAAATGATTGCTCTCAGTGCAGGACTTTCATATGCACACGTGTGCACATTAAGGTCTACAAACAACGTGTGAGACTTACTACCCCACAACATGATAAACATCCTAAGGCAAGAAGTTTGCCAGTCTCCGGGTTTCCCCTGTGGTGTGGCTTTATCACATTGCTTTATGCAGAACGGCTATAGACTAGCTAGACTTTGTTGTTACTATTTCCAGTATCAACACTCCAGTCTGAGAGAATTGGCGTCGCGCTGCGTTCGGGGATGTTGACTTAACTAATTTCCCACAGGGTTAAAGATAACCTCTCCTTCTAAGCCTCTATTTTTTTTTTTTTTCAATGTCGTCATCGAGCGAGGCAAAGTTAACCCACCACAAGAGAAACCTATCACAGTCAGGGAAGAGTCACGATTTCACCCGTGGAGCACGCAGGAAGAGAGAAGCTTGCAGTACAGCGGGGTCCGGGGCTCAGACCATGGGAGCCCGAGCTGTGCCTCAGAGCCGTGCGAGGTCTGGACTCTATCTCGGGAATTGGAGTTGTCCAGAGTAAAAGGCAGGAAGAGCACCACAGGAGGCTGCGGGATCCGGGGAAGCCCTGCTCGCCGGGAACCCACGGAGACTTCCAGGAGCATGTGATCGATGGACAGACTGATAGCAAAGGCAGGCTCTGGAAGGTCTAGGACTCCGTGGCCGCCCCGCCTCTCCCAGCCTCCCTCCCCTTCCCCCACTACCTGAAGCTCTGAGGCTTCCCGCTTCCAGGTACAGACTCCTTGGATGCTCGCTTCCTCTCTCTCCCCTCTGACTACTACCCTCGCCTCTGCTCCGTCTCCCTCCCTTATCGCCCCTTCCTCTATCCTCTCCCTATTTCATCTCCCCTTCTTCCTTCCATACTCCTTCTATCTTTTCCTCTCCTTTCCCCTCCCTCTCCCTTTCCTTCCCTGTCCCCTTCCTTCCCTCCCACCTCCCTTTATCACCCTTCTTCACTTTTTCTCCGCCCGTCCCTCCTTTCCTTTCCTCTCTCCCTCCCTCTCTCCTGCTGGGCCCCTTGGCTGCGCCTGGGTTTCGCTCACACACACTTGGCCCGAATGTGGTTCTTAACAGTTTGGGTCAGAAAGTCTTAGGGACAAGTTTGGGCTCGTGGCTCCTCTTCGCATCCGCGGCCTGCAGACCTGTGTCTAGGTCCCAGCCCGCCCGTGTCTGCGTTGTGATGTGGCGCTGGGCAGCCACACGTTGTATTTTGGAGAAAGGCACCGAGGGAGGCGGGAAAGCTGCCTTTACAGCCGAATCTGGTATTTGCATAGCTGTGCAGGAGAAGGTGGGTGTAACGAGCGGGTGGCCTCAAGATGAGACCGCGCAGGGAAGAAAGTGGGTGGTATTTCTGCTCTTAAAATTGATAGCGGCTTTTTTGGTCTTCAGGGATCCACCTTCCCAAGTCGGGTGCTTGGAGCCTGGATGTGATGAGGGCGTGTGCCGAACGCCTGGTTTCCCTTGGGCCATCTGGGACTCCTAGCCAGCACGCAGTAAAACTAACTGATGTGCCAGGCACCCAGCTAACCCCTCTCAGACTTTACTGGCACTGATCCTTGTAACAATGTATGTGTCTCCTTTAGTCTCAGTTTGTCTAGATTGACCTGTGAGTAAGCCAAGGGGACTTGGCCATGGCCACATAACTCTTCCTGGTTCTCTGGTTCTCAAATCTGACCCCAACATCGCTCCTATGACTTTATTGTCTGGGAGGCTTTGGGCAACCTGGTCCAGCCCCAGATAGGCCGAGCAACACCCAGCTGAGAGTACAGGCCAAGTAAGAGTTTTACAAAGGATGTACTCAGCTCAGCTGCCTCTTCAACCCCCAAGGTGTTGCCCCAGCTGAGTCTGTGATTGGCTACAGAATTCAAGGCACTCTGCAGTGTCTGAGGGGATTCCCCAAAGCACTAGAAGTATCCTTGTGCAAAATGACTGCACTGTCCAACAAGGTTTTAAAAGTGGCGCATGCCTTTAATCCCAGCACTTGGGAGGCAGAGGCAGGCGGATTTCTGAGTTCGAGGCCAGCCTGGTCTACAAAGTGAGTTCCAGGACAGCCAGGGCTATACAGAGAAACCCTGTCTCGAAAAACCAAAAAAAACAAAAACAAAAAAAAACAAAAAAAAGTTGCTCAAACGCTCATATTCAGCAAAGACAGGACTGGATAATGAGGGGTTGACCCAGCTAAAAGTCTTAAAGGTTTACAGCCATGCACCCAGTCATCTCTGATGGACTCTAGACAGAAGACATCTTGGAACAAACTGAGATTTCTGGCCCTGAGGCTATTTTTCAAGGTGTTTGCTTTGGAGATGAAAGAGGTAGATGCTTGGCAGGAGATGAGATGATGGGCCATTGATGGCGCAATGTGAATGTTTGCTTTTTTCCGTTTTATCCCAGCACGTAGAAAACATCTGTGTAGTGGTGCATGCCCTTAGTCCCAGCACTCCAGAGGCAGAGGCAGACAGATCTCTGAGTTTGAGGTCAGGCTGGTCAACAGAGTGAGCTCCAGGACTGCCAGGGCCACACGGAGAAACCCTGTCTCAAAAAAAACCAAACCAACCAACCAAACAAACAAACAAAAACAAAAAACAAAAAAAGAAACCACCTGGTCAGGTTTTGCATCTCTCCTGGTTGGAAAGCCAGCCCCCCTCCCCCCATGCCCTCCTGCCCCCAAAGGAGGTTGTTCTGCGTCTCTGGTCCCGTCTACTACTTAACACCTGCATGTTCATCTCTGGAACACACCCTCAAACTCCCTCCTCGGCCAACTTTTAGTTGGCTAAGGAGGAGAGTGGGAAGGCTGATTGCACATCCGGTGTCCACACTTGTTCCAAGGGAGTACAGAGGGAAGTGTTCAGGAAATGATATGGCAGTACCTCAGGGTGTGGAATGGTGGCTTATTTATTTATTTATTTATTTATTTATTTATTTATTTGAGACAATCTCTCTATGTGGTCTTGCTGAGCCTGGAACTTTCTATGTAAATCTGACTGGTCTCAAACTTACTGTGATCCCCCTGCCTCTGACTCTTGAGTGTTAAGACAACAGGTGGGACCTGCCAGGCCAGGCCTCCCCACGAAGGCTGGGAAATTCTCTTGGCCATTAGTCCCTGTCCGTTATTTTAAGTTAAGAACTGAAGCCATCAGTGAGGGCCCTTACTATACCTTGATACCCAGAGCCTTGGTAGTGGGAAGCAGGAGGCCTATCTGTAGCTTCTTACACAAGTGATCAAGTAAAGAGGGAAATGGGTTCCACCTATCAGCGCTTCAACTATGGAAGGGGCCTCTGTATTGTTTTACAACAAAATTGGCCATCTCTTCCATGGGTGGTCATTCCCAGGATGCCCAGAGGCTGTGCAAAAACCCCTGGCCGTGCAGAGACAATGCCTTTGGCGCCTCGTGGGTGTGGGGCAGGGGAGCTACAGGCTGTCTGAGGCAGAGTGCAAGAGGAGCTCATTTAGGTGTTCAGCACCTCTTCCATCATCTCAGGGAGTGTGAACTACTTACTTCTGTATGCACAGGCTGCCACTGGCCCCTGTGGAAGAAGATGAACGATGAATAATAAAATTGAGACTAAGTTCCGCATAAGTCTTGACAGCTCATGAAGCTGAAGATGGAAGGGATATGAAAGATAATGACATTTTATCTCTTCATTTCGCAGCTGTGAAAACTGAGGCCCATGAAGGGGGCCGTGTGAAACCTGGTATCCCTCGGCTGCCTAGGTGGAGAGGTCCACCCTTCTCCACTGCCCTACGCCGTTACACTCGCCATCTTCCCACCTCTGAAAGCAGCTATGGAGCAATATCAGTCCTCCACGTGTCTTCTTTTCCCCTATGCTTATTGTTTCCAGCTGTTCAAATTGGTCCTCTTAATAGTTAGTGACTCCACCAGCCACTGAGGGTCATCACTCCTGGTAGTGATGATCTAGAGAAGAGGCAGAGAATGCTTAGAAGCAAAATTACCAGTGTCCCCCTTGGTGCCCTGGGGGTTTCTGTGACTTCAGTCCCTGTGCGGTGCCCTCACTAAATACTACCCTGCAGAGGCGATTGCTCATGGCCATGAAACATGCACTTGCCCTCTGGGCTCTGGGAAGCTCTAGCCAATGCTGTTTTCTGATTCAGCTGGCCTGGCATAGAGTGTTGCCTTTGCCCGTGGAAGCGTTCTGAGGGTGGATACTGTGCATTCGGATCCTGCAGAGCCCTCCAGAATTCTGTGCACCAGTGGCTAAGAAAAACTCTTGGAACCGTTCTGGTGACACAGGCCTGTAACTCCCAGCTACTAGGGAGGCTGAGGCAAAGGACTACAAGTTCCAGGCCCGTGTGGCCGACAGAGGGAGTTCAAGGTCAGCCTGGGAAATTTATTCCCAAAATACAAAGGAGAGAAGGCAAGGACTCAGGGATCAGGCTCTGGCATGGTGTGCGTGTGGTCTCAAACTCTTCAGTATAGAGAAATGACAACAAAACCCCTCACAGATGCCTTAGTATGAAGACCAGGCTGGTCTTGAACTCACAGAGACCCACATGCCTCTGCCTCCTGAGTGCTGGGATTAAAGGCACGCTTCGCCATGCTAGTCTGTGTCTTTATATCAGTTACTTTTCTATTGTTAAGATAAAGCACCATGCCCAGGAGAAGAGAGTGGTTTACACTTCCAGAGGGACAGTGGCAGGTGGGCACGGCAGCAAGAACAGGGAGCAGAGAGCAAGCCAGAAGTGGGGTGAAGCTATGGACTCCCAAAGCTCCTCCAGTGACGTACTTCTTCCGTCAAGGCCACACCACCTCTGCAAACAGCACCCCAAATTAGAACCAAGTGCTCACATTTCTGAGCCTATGTGGGACACTTCCCATTCAAACTATCGTACCCTTACAAGTGGCCCAAGTGTGATGGCCACACCTAATCCCAGCACTTGGCTGACTGAGGTGGGAGGCTCCTGAGTTCAAAACCAGCCAGGGCATAGCAGGACCTCTTCTTTTAGAGGGCAGAACACAGCAAAATGAAGACCAACCGACTTACCTCCAGAATTTTTGTTTGGAAGTGGTTACCTTGGGCTGGTATACGCATGAAGGGAAACGTGAAATATATCCTGCCTCTTGAAGCCTGGTGGCTTTGACATAGTCAGGAAGCTTCCAGATAGCTAGGAGCCCTGCCTGAGGTCTATAGAGTGACCACTAGGCCACTCAGGACTACATAGTGAGACCCTGTCTCAAAATAAACACACAAACAACAACAACAAATCAGTTTCTTATGCTGATGTAGTATTGATTTGTTATTCTAAATAAGTCGGTACATATTTGACTTTTGTTTTACTTTCTGTGGTAAGAATTAACAGTTTGTTATCAACAAAATCTCTTGGGGGATCGCAAAGTCTTTAGTCGTGAGGTATTGGTGAGGTATTGAGATCGAAATGTTTAAAAACTGCCAATCAAGACTATTTTCAGATTTAGATATCTCAGTTGCTGCTATAATTTGGATGTTGAATATCTCTCGGGCCTTGGTTAAATGCCAAACTGGGTTATTACAGGGTGATGAGATAGCTCTTAAGAGGGAGGATTGAGTAGGTGGAAGTCAGGGTTGAGGGTGTGCCCTGGAAGGGATACTGGGATTCTAGACCCTTTCTGTTTCCAGGCAGCTGTGATATGAGCAGCCCTGCCTGCATCCTCCCTGTCAGAATGTTTTGCCTTACCCCAGGCCGAGTGTCACAGGCCAACCAGCTCAGGTACACCGTGAGCTGAAGTAGTCTTTTCTTAGTAACTCTGCTTATCTCAAGTGTTTGTTACAGTAATGGAAAGCTGATTTTATAAATGGTGGCTCAACCCCTCCTCACAAATTCCCTTCCAGAAGCCACTGGTGAGGCGGTGTTTGCTCTCCTGCACTTGGCTTATGAATCATAGA
Source organism: Mus minutoides (assembly GCA_902729485.2). NCBI lineage: Eukaryota > Metazoa > Chordata > Mammalia > Rodentia > Muridae > Mus > Mus minutoides. The sequence goes on along the minus strand of LR749638.1, from coordinate 195,959 downwards.
TGAAGCTGCCTTCCTGCACACACACACACACACACACACACACACACACACACACACACACACGCACGGGAAGGCAGCTTCATCTATCTATCTATCTATCTATCTATCTATCTATCTATCTATCTATCATCTATCTATCATCTATCTATCATCTATCTATCTATCTTATCATCTATCTATCTATCAATCATCTATCTATCTATATATTTCCATTTCTCAGGCAGAAACTCCTGCTCTGCAGAGTGTATGTATACTGTGGTTGACTCTGGGCAGAGTGGAGGTGGACTCTATAATATAAAGAGAAAATTATGTTATCTATTTAAACATGGCTCCTATCCTCACACAGCTTGTGATCTTGATTGCCAACAAACAACGCTAATGACTAAGAATAGCCCCAAATCAATTCACCATATCAAAAGTATTTCAGGACTGGAGAGATGGTTCAGGGGTTAAGAGCACTACCAAAGCAACTTATGGAAGAAAGCTTATTTGGCTTATGGTTCTAGGAGGAGAGGCCATAATGATGATGGAAGCCTGGTGGGGGGATTGATCACTACACACACACACACACACACACACACACACACACACATCAGTGAGGTACTCTCAAACTGTAGAATCAGCAGGAGACTGAGAGATCATATGTTCCATAGCAAATGTGGAACAGACAGAGCAAACAGGAATTGAAGCAAGTCTATAAACCCTGAAAGCCCCCCCAACCCCCCAATGACAAACATTCTCCAGCAAAAGTGCCACAGTCTCAGACAGCGCCACCTATTGGGGCCCAAGTGCTCAAACACAGGAGCCTGTGGGGGACATTTCTCATTCAAATTACCACACATGCTAAAGAATCAGTGGCTGATATAAAGAGAATATTATGCCATCTATTTAAAAGTTGCTCGGCCTGAGGTCCTGGAGGGTCTTACTATGTATGGTCGCCAGGCTGATTTGGAACTGGTGACCTTCCCACCTGGATTTCAGGAATATGCCACCATTCCCAGCTCTAAATTCCTTTAAGAGACAGGAGCAATTTAATAAGTTTCATATGATAAGATTTAATAAATTACTATGAAACCATCCCAATGTATTTGTTTAGGGGGAACTAGGATGGGGGCAAGAACAGGGAAGACCTTGCCACCCCAAGGCAGCTATCTTCTAAAGATTTATTTATTTATTATATGTAAGTACACTGTAGCTGTCTTCAGACACTCCAGAAGAGAGCATCAGATTTCATTATGGATGGTTGTAAGCCACCATGTGGTTGCTGGGATTTGAACTCGGGACCTTCGGAAGAGCAGTCGGGTGCTCTTACCCGCTGAGCCATCTCACCAGCCTGCTACCTGGTTTCTAGAAGCTTCTGGATCCTAGCAGGAACAACATGGCTTTGCAATCCTTCTGCCCTAGCCTCTGGCAGGGGTGGCAGGGGTAGGGTTACAGATGTGTAGTAGGATAGAGTTTTTTCAATGAGACAGAACTCTTTTCTTTTTGGAAAGGGTACTAACAAAAAGGACACACTTCAGAGAACTCCAAATACAGGGCTTTGTATACTTTTAAAACATTTATTTTATTTGTTTGTTTGTTGATTGCATGTGTGTATAGCTCGTGTGTGTGTGTGTGTGTGTGTGTGTGTGTGTGTAGCTCAGAGGACACAGCTTGTAGGATTAAGTTCTCTCCTTTCACCCTGTGGGTTCCCATCATCAGGTTTGGCAGGAAGCGCCTTTACCTGTGGAGCCAGAGCTGTCTTGCTGGCCTGTATTGTTTTGTTTATCAGATAAAACAGGTAGAGAGATAAGCGTGTTTATGAAGAACTCTGTTTCCCCATCTAGACAAAAGGGGCCAAACACCAACCTTGAGGGGAGCTAGGCAGCTTTTAGCTCTCAACCCTACTTGCTCCAAACAGGCCAAGAGCTGAGATACCCAAAGTGCATTATGGGAATTTGTGACAATCTCTCTGGCTTCATGATTAGATCTTTGCAGGCTTCAAACCTCAGATGTTGGAACCACATGTTCTGTTAGCCTAGTGAGGGGGAAAAAAAAGTCTTTCCTGGAATTCTGAGTTTTTAAAACATGTAAAAAATACAAAGAAAAAAAAAAACCCCAACAACCCCAAAACCAAACATTCAGTGCACTCACACCAATTTAAAACCAAGCAACAGATAACTAAAACCTGGGCTACATAGAGACAGTGCTGGTGTGTGTACTAGTTCCTAATTTCAGCCAGAATCTAGGATACAGTTTCATAGAAGGCAATTTAACTATATAGTAGACAGTGGTTCCTAGGAACAGTCCAGGGATGGGTTTGTATGGAAATAGACTCAGTGCTCAGGGGTTGGAATGCCTCTATCACAGTCTGTCTCTGGGTATCACTTAAGCACTTAGGCCTGAGTTCCAGTCTTACCCTAGAGGCCGGCCTTCCTCTTATGCACTGTGATGGGTGGGGTTAATCTCATCAGACCAACATTAGGTTAGCATACACTTGCTTGCCCGTTCCGTTCTTCTGCTTTGGGAGCCAAGGTCTTAAAGACTCATGTGTCTACTGTAATCCTAGCACCCGGTGGCTAACTCAGACCTCAGCAAAGATTTTAAAATCCACTGTGAAGGAAGGAAGAGGGTTTTAAGAAATGCAAAGCCCCTCTTACCTTTTACCTAGAAACAAAGATCCTTGCTTGGCTTGAGAGCTGGGGGTTTTCTTCCCTTGAGTTTTCAAGCACTGGACACCAGAAATCTTGTTGCTGGCTTAAAAAAAAAAAACCCTCACTGCTATTGAGGTCAGGGTGACCCGGACAGGACCTGGAGTCCCTGCTCACCCACTCAATCACTCCTGCAGGGCCTGACACCCAGTAAATGACCTGTACGTATTTGATTAAAAAACAAAAAAAAAGCACTGCCCCCCCCCCACCCCCGTCCCCGTAACAAGAGCCAGGATGTTCCTAGGCCAGGAAATCCGTTCCTCTGCCTGCGTCCCAGCCTTCTCCAACCGCCTCCATTTGCTGAACTCACAGTGGATTCAGAGGCCAGGAAAGCGACACCTGCTGGCGGATGGCCGAAGTGCGGCTCACCCGAGCCGGCTTCCTGCAGGCCAGGCAGAAACTGGCCCTGGGCCAGGGCGCCTGCACGTGGTTTGCCTGTGCAAGCCAGTTCTTGATTCAGATGCTATGGGCACGGCACGGTCTCCTTCTTTGAAAGATCTTCCAAAACTTCTCCACCAGGCATGTCTAGGGGAGCATACAGGTTTTCTGGCTTTGGCCCTGGGTAACATCTTCAGTTAGCCAGCACCCCTCCCCCCATGCCTACTGTTAAAAGGGTCTGGTGTGCGGTCTCTATATACCACTCAGTGAATTCATTAATTTTAGCTCTACCAAATGAGTGGAGTCCCCTTTCCTGGCTCATTAGATCCCTCCCTGTGCTTTCTGTTCTGCCTTCTCGTAGCAGAGAACACAAGCTTGTTTCTCTGTCATCTCTGGTCATTTTTTTTAAAGGTTCTCAGTCAGCTGGATTGTCCGCTGGAAAGCTTTTGCCAACCCTTGCTTCAGGCCGGAGCTTGTGTGCGGTAGCAGTGCCGTTCGCAGAGGCTACTACAATTCAGCAAAAACACATCACAATTTACTACTTCTCTGGGCGAATGCGGGTTCTAGCCTCAGCTTTATAATCACCCACTTTCATTGTCACCCAGGGCTGGAAGGGCAGCTCCTTTAAGGCTGGGAGACATGAGCCATCTATCTAGAGCTGCTGGTTTGGGGCTTGTCCCTTTAAGGAAGGGAGAGATTTGAGTTCTTGCAAGGCTGGCAAATGGGCAGGCTCTTCTAGCAGGGAGGTTAAGGTGCCACCTGCTGTCTAGGTGGATGGGTAGGGTAGCCTGGGCTATTCTCTGCAGGTCAGAAAGTAAGTGGAGAGCCAGAAGTTAGTATATGGGTGGTTGGACTTCTCCCAGCTGCTGGGAACTTGTTAGAAGAGGGGATTTCACGGCGCTGATGGGAAGACAGTTGACTCTGCTCTGAGCATGCGTCTGCTCAGTAGGCCCCTCCCTTCTAAAGGCTAGGTGTGGAACTCAGGGAGTTCCCGCAGGTGGTTCTGAGGTTCTGTCAAACGTGACAAGGGGCTGGGTGTAGCTTAGTGGTACAGGACATCTGGATAGGCAACCAGCAGGGCTGGGGGGTGGGTATTCCTATAATCCTAGCATTCAGGAAGCTGAGGCAGGAGGATCGAAAGTTCAAGGCCAGCCTGGGCTCCATTGTTAGACCCTGTCTCAAACATCTGAAACCCCAAAGAGATAAGTTTGCTAGCCTGTGAATTAGAGAAGGAAGCAGGAGGACTGGCGGGCAGACTCCAGGGAAAAGCTGGGCTAAAGCAGGAGAGAGTGTACCATCACCGCGCATGGGCGGTGTAGAGAAGGGGAGCCAGTTTGTGTGAGAGCGTGCTAAGTATACGCTATCTGAGCCACGCTGAGTGCCGAAGTACAAAAACCACAATTAACTTAACAAGCTTAATTAGCTTTATTTTAGGTTCTGTGAGTGAGTTTAATGTGACTACAGGTAGGACATCCACAGAGGGAGGGATCGCGTGAGGCCACTAGAAGTCAAAGCAAGAAGCATAGGTGTGGAGAGGACGCCCCCTCCCCCCACCTCCCTGTCCCCTGACTCCATGCAGGGAAGAGAAATGAGAGCAGTCTCTGGGTTCCAGTTCACTGGGGACATCCATGTGCCAAGAGGAGGGGAGACAGCTGGGGAAGTTAAGAAGTTGACTTCCGTGACAGGTAACCTGGGCTGAGAGAAAGAAGGAAAACCCTGTGTAGCATCAGAGGCAGAGCAGCAAGTCATTCCAGTAAGAGGAGTAGGAGAGAGCCGCCCTGAACTGTGCTTCAAACCAGCTGCCACCCAAACCTGGCTGAGAAATCGGGCTCTTAAGAGACAATAGAAAGGGTCCTGGGGAGATGGCTCAGTGGTTAAGGGCACGCCGTACTGCTCTTGAGTGCGAGTTCTCTTCCCAGCATCCAAGTCAGAGCCAACTCTAAATTCTAGCTCCAGGGGATCTGACGCCTTCTTCTGGGTTCCATGGTCACCTTCACACACATGCATGTATGTGTATGTGTGCACATGTACACACAATCAAAAATCATCTTTGGAGAACAGAAAATGTCAGTGAATATCTCACAAGCAAAGACAATTTTCCCGAGACTTGTTGTTGTTGTTTGAGACAGGGTTTCTCTGTGTAGTCCTGGCTGTCCTGGAACTCACTCTGTGGACCAGACTGGCCTCAAACTCACAGAGATCCACCTGCCTCTGCCTCCCGAGTGCTGGGGTTGAAGTAATGTGCCACCAACTCCCAGCTCTAGGCCTTTCAAAAGGATCAAGATTATGAGAAAGAAGGAAGGAGCAAGGAACACTTGGAACTTCAGGACCCAGGAACTAAAGAGGAAGGACATTGGGAAACTGGCATCTGACCTTTGATGGGCAGCATTGTACAGGTCCTAATTTCCTAATTATAACATAAACTATGTTAGGATTTAACTGGGTGAGGGACAGATGGAAATTCAGTGTGCTATAGTTGCCATTTTGAGATTATAACATAATTACAACGTTTATCCCTTGGAATTTTTGAGTCAAGGTCTTGCTGTGACCCAGGAACTTCCGGTCTTTCGGCTTTAGCCTTGGAATGCCTGGCTTTTTGCTTGCTTGTTTGCTTCTTTCTTTCTTTCTTTCTTTCTTTCTTTCTTTCTTTCTTTCTTTCTTTCTTTCTTTCTTTCTTAAACCAAGTCAAATGTAACCTAAGATGACCTCCAACCTACTCTGTAGACAAGGCTGGCCTTGAACTGCTGATCTTCCTGACTTTACCTCTCAGCGACTGGGATCGGATTGCAGGTTTGTAGCTACCTTGCAGGGCTTATCCTGGGCTCTTAGAGTGGGTTTTCTATTAAGTCTAAAAAACTCAGAAAGTAAAAATCATTATTTTGTATGTGTGACTGCCACAGGGTTTGTGATGTAAAATACATTTCTTAGAGTAAACTGTTCACTTTCTTGGACTCTGGGAAGTCTGGTGTTGCCAGCCTGTGCAAGGGCAGGGAGGGAGGCTCCTGGCGCTAAGGGCCTGGTTGGGGTGGGGGTGGGGGTGGGGGTCTACGTTTTGATGCTGCCAAGAACAAGCTGTGGTCAGAGACGGTTGCAGCTCTTGTTACTGTAGTGTCTGGAGCGCCTCCCCGCAGCTGCTAGATAGGGCCTTTGGAGTCTATAGTAAAAGGAGCTGGGACCTAGGAATGTGAAATGCTTTCTGGGGTAGAGAAGCTGTCCCGGAACTCTTATTAGAGGCTATCACAGCCACTGTGGGGGATTTGGAAACCCAGAGGAGATGGTTATCTGTGAGAGCCTATGATAGGGGGATTTCTTCGATTTGTGTGTGTGTGTGTGTGTGTGCGTGTGTGTGTGTGTGTGTGTGTGTGTGTGTAGGAACTATAGTTTCAGTCTTAAAGGCCACTGGTAGTGGCCTCTTCAGCGTTGAGTTCTTTAAGCAACCCAAAGAATGAATGGGTCTGCTATCCCAGCCTCACCACCACAAGCAGCTATGCCAGAGGTTCTCTGCTGGGGTGATGCTGCCCCGCCCCCACCCCGGGAGACATCTGGGCATGTCTGGGGATATTTCAGTTGTTATATTGGAAGGCACCTCTGTGTACAGGCATGGAGTGTGACTGTTGAACACCCTGAAGTGGCAAAATAGGACTTCCCCGGCCACCCCTGTTGATATCTTGCCTTCCCGACCCAAATATTGTCCCAAATATTAGTAGCACATAGGTTTAGAAAAACGGGAGTTAGAGAAGGTGAAACTTCGAGCTGTCTCTGGTCCAGAAGTTGCCTGGGTGCTTTTCATGAAGGAGACGGTATTAACTTAACTTCCTGGCTTGGTTTCAAGTAGGTAATTATAACCTGCCTACCTGAAATTTACACTGAGTTTCAGTATGTGTCTGTCTTCGTGCTTAAACAAGCCAAGCGTGGCTGTATTCTCGACAACAGGGCAATATTCTGCGCCTGGATCGGTTACAGGTCAGCAGTGGGTTAAACAATCGGTCGGTGAAAGTAATTCAAAGCCTTCAGGGATTAAAAAGCAGGGAAACAAGAAGCCCGGGACACTATTGCCATTATTAATTATTAGCAAATATTACAGCGGTTTTGTTTTTGTTTTTTTTTTTTTTGTTTTTTCTTTTTTGTTTGTTTGTTTTTTTCGAGACAGGGTTTCTCTGTATAGCCCTGGCTGTCCTGGAACTCACTTTGTAGACCAGGCTGGCCTCGAACTCAGAAATCCGCCTGCCTCTGCCTCCCGAGTGCTGGGATTAAAGGCGTGCGCCACCACGCCCGGCTTTTGTTTTTGTTTTTTGACCACTCAGGATTCCCATAGGATTCCTATTAGTACTAAGGTCAAAAGCAGACACATGACCTTCAGTCAAAACGTACACAGCCTGGAATTAATAAGTTAGCTGTTAAGAGCAGGGGACTCTCTCCAGTAACCGTCCGGGAGCCTCAGAGCATGGGAGAAGCTTGGCTCTGGGGATGTGGAGCTTCAAAGCAAATCTCCAACCTTTGTTTGTTCTTGCCGTTCCCCGTTTAGAAGGGAGCGGCACATACCTGTCTGTTGCTTCCAGGCAAGAGCAGACTCTGAAGGCATTAACTAGAGCCTCACTTCCAGTGAAGCCAAGAACCTGGAACAAGTGAAGGGCAAGGCTCCGACTCTCTTTTCCTCTTCACCCCAAAGTCGACAATAATTTACAGTGTCAAAACTTAAAATCTGGAGGCGTACTTGACACATAGAACGGCTATCATTCTGAAGCCCCAAGAACTTGTTTGGAAAATTGATTCCCCTCCTTTCCCCACCCCCCAACACCATTTGGATGCTAAACATGTGAAGACCCTAGGCATACAAAAAGCAGGTACTTCCTGCTGGTTTATTAATATTCTCTAGGATCTCTATCTTTACAGAAATAGCATCTACTTCATGTCAGTAACATGGAGTTTTGAGAGTGCGACTTTGGGATTTTTGAATAGTGGGTACCTATTATGTGTCTGCTGGATACCCTTTGATTACATAGATTTGTGAGCTAAGGAGCTAGCTCGACAGTTATAGCACTGGCTGCTCTGGAAGAGGACCTGGGTTTGGTTCCCAGCACCCACATGGCGGCTCACAGCCACATGTAACTCCAGTTCCAGGGGACCCAACAGCCTCTCCTTGCTTCCTCAAACACCAATATGCACATGATACATAGACATGCATGACAGTATATCCATACATATAAAATAAATGTATGTATTTTATGTATCCCTGACCTCAGACACACCAGAAAAGGGCGTCAGATCCCATTACAGATGGTTGTGAGCCACCATGTAGTTGCTGGGAATTGAAATCAGGACCTCTGAAAGAGCAGCTGGTGCTTTTAACCGCTGAGCCATCTCTACACACACACACACACACACACACACACACACACACACACACACACACAAATGAATACATTTTTAAAAGTTTTTTTTTTTTTTTTTTTTTTTTTTTTTTTTTT